>JAIPRN010001308.1:0-49242 GCA_025469175.1 Geopemphigus sp. TES_GeoC_2020 | reverse complement strand
ATAGTCGACGATAAGCGGTAAACGTTTTTCTTTTCTATTAATTGTTTAATAAATGAAACGACACGGCCGCAAAATCGATTTGACAATCAACCGTATTACATATACATATACGTGTACGCGTGTGTACGTTGAAATTATCGATTTTGAACGATCGACGATCGTTCGCGTAAAAAAAAAACCGAACGACACGCTCGCGTCGGACCGCTCTAATATTCCCGTAAACGATTCGTTCGAAATGAACGGAAACGTCGCCCGCCCGTTATACATACTGGACGGACCCCATCCTACGTGTCGTTTAAATGTGAAATTACGCGCGTACCGCCCAATAACAACCGAATTACAATAATACGTAGTTTATCTCCGATAAATATTTTCGAATACCGTGACGAATTGATCGTGATCGACGATAACGTAGGTAACCGTTCAAATACGTACGCCCGAAGCGCGTATATATTTTTTTGTTGGAAAGTTTAAAATAAAACACGCTTTAGGTAACCGAACATAATTAGATCGATCGCGCGATCGTTAACCGAATCTACCGGTAAATATAACGATTCGGCATAAGGTCTCCTCCGCCAGCCATCGTCCGACTGTGAACACACGAAAGATAATTCCTAATAGACGGGAAACGGTTAAAACAATCACCCGCCCGATGACGGGGACGTATCGAGTAAACGCATATTATTTAGACTTCGGGACGCTCGACTGTGAAACGTGTAACGATCGATATTACCGTGGGCGACGAAGCGACTTTTTCGGATCGCGCCCTTCAAACCGAAACGCATTAACCGCCAGCGGATTTCGTTTAATTCGTCGTTCTATTGGATCGCAGAGTTCGAATGGAAATCATTCGTGAAAAGCATACGAGCGAAACCGTGGTCGTAATAATTATAATCGTAGCGATTTCGCTTATACGGATTCGATTATCTAAACCGTTTATATAAATTCAAGGTCGTATCGATTCGAAACGATTTTTAATGACGTATGTATGACATAAGATTTTCGAAATTACATAATACTATTGACTGTTTCAAACGCGAGGATGGGATAAAAAATAATAAAAAACAAAACCGCCGTATACATTTTTCGACCGATGACGTACGTACTTATGAGAACGTTCCATACGAATAGGCGAACATTATCGACACTCGATCTGAATGACGAGTAATAATAAAGATATCGAAAAAAAACGGTATTCGGCAAGATATTTGAAACGCTACCAGATTACATTGTACCGAATCGAATCGAGTTTGTTCGGATTAGTTCGGCGAAAATTAATACGATTGAAAATTACGTAACGACGGCAAATGCCTAAACGCGGCCCATGGCCATTCGACGTTCGTAGAGGCTCCAAACTCTTATCGACAACATCCGACGAATTATCGACGAACTATTGACGAATTATTCGGCGTTCCGTATCTTCGTAAGAAATTTCGTGTACGCGGTATCGTACGCGCGTCATACAGCGCCAGTAATCGTGTCCGTGAAACGAATTTTACAACGCCACAACAACCCGTAAATTTAAACGCGTTAAAAAATCTCCGAAACAAAAAAATATTATTTTCGGAGGAATAATGTTTAAAATGTAAATGTAGTTTAAGCGAAACAATACCGCGATATTATTGGCGTACGAAAAAAAAACCTTTCTATCATTACGGTCTTAGAATCACGTTTTCATTTATCTCGACTGAAATATTTATATTCTAAAACCTATTGCACGCCGGATAAAATGTTCGTTTGTTTTTTTTTTTTTTTGTTATAAATAGTTACGATTTCGAAGTGGACGAAAGACAACAACCGCCACGACTATTGGCCGTTTCGGTTGAGATAATAACCGCGTCGCTGCGATTTAACGTTCTCGTTACGTTCATTCGTCGGTCGTATTTAAATACCCGATCGATTCGACGACTTTCGTTCGAACTTCCGTCGTTATTCGCGTTCGGCGTACGGCGGGTTTTATTTCAATAAAACTAAATGCGAATTCTTATTTTAACCGATCGGAAGCGATATATTTCAAACGCTCGCGCCCCGAACTAATTATTGGGGCGGAAAAAAATCCCGCGTTGTTTTCGATATTTTCCTTTCTGCATTCGCTCTCGTTCTGGAAACGAGCGCGTAACCATTAGGACGTAGTGTCTAGGAAAACGAAGTGCCGGATTACCGGTGTCGCGATCGTTAAACATCCAAAATAGTCGCGACGCTGTATCGAATATTTAGAAAATTTCAGATATTTTATACGTTTCAGATTAGTTTCGTGGCAAAGATTGGATTGACGATGGTGTTGCTTTGTACGGTGAAGATCACGTGCGGAACGTCATTCGACAATTCGCAGACGACCAACGTATCGTGTCCCGGAAATTGCGTTGTCTGTACGCTCACCGAAATGCTGTGCTCCGGCGCCAACGTCACCGACGTCCTAAACAATAGAATAGATTTTCTGCAGGTAACGTCGGCTTACTCAAACACTACGTCTTGTCCGCTAAAACGTTCGAACGGAAACGTTTAACAAAAATCGACTTTAAAAAGTTCTCGGTCGGTCACATTTTGCAAAAGTGTTCGACTTTCGTTTTGTCGGGTACGCCCTATTTCTACGAATAAAATTACGTTTATTATTTTTTCGACGCGACGGAACAAACGGATTTTATTGAAATAATTATAACGTCGAGGACGCTCGAGGCTATCGAAATAAACAATTTCCGTCGAATTCGTTCGAATACAACGTAAATAACGCCATTACGCGCTATAATAATGTTATACGCGAGAACGTTCGGGTTCACAAGTAACGAGTGTACCGGGAAAGAATTACTACAAACTACTTAGTTATCACTTCCCGAAAACCAATTGGATTACGAACGCTACAAGTAGGTCGCGTTTAAAATTCGGGCTTTCGACAACGCTCGCGGACGAGTTACGGCCGTTACTTCTTTACCGATCGGAAGTTTTGAATGTCCCGAATGTTCGTATTTAAATTGGAAAACGCGTCGCGTAATTTTTGCTCCGTACCGATTTGGATTACGAAAACAAACGACGAATTATAAAAAAAAATTCCGTACTATCGAAATATCTAATCGCGAAGTTGATAGCGGCGAATCGGAGCAACTGTTGAAATTTAAAAACGTAACCGATAATCGACGTATTCGTCTTACCCTAAAACGTCGTATATACAAATGAAATAATACGGTACAACAATAAAACGTGGAATATTAAAGAATTTCCGCGGCTATAGTGAAATATTATTGTTCGCGATTATCGTATACGCGCTTAGCCGCATTATTAAAACTCGTTTCGAATTAGTTTCTGAGCGTAAGTATTTAAAACGATTATCGAAATATTCGTAATATTAAATTTCATTAAATCTGTCGAACGACGACCTCTTTATATTGATCGATAGAAGGAAAAAAATTGATTTACGTTTTTTTTATTGTAGGGTCTTTAAGCGTGATAAATAAAATTATAGTATTTAGACTAATCAAATAATATACGACATAACGTAATAATATTTTTAAACGATTTTTAATCGCGGTCGAATTAATTAAAATGACCGAGTAACATGTACTTACGTGACGAAATTATCGATCATTCGCCGCCATCGAGCAAATGAAAAAAATGTCCATCTAAAACGAAACCGATACGGATTTAATATATGATATGCGAACTTTTCGTTTATCTTCTTTTTTTATTGTAAAATAAAAACTTATAATTTTATATTTTGTTATATAAAATTATAATTCAAACGTCGAAAATATTTAAGCGAAAGATTTACGAACGAATTAGAACGATGGTTTATCATAAAATTATTCGACAAAATGGTTTCGTACAATATCGTTTCGTGCTAAAAATAACGTAAAAATATATTTTTTAACGTTCGTTACACAGTAATATATAACGACGAATAACTCGTGCACGTGTATAATAATCATATATTGTATTGGACGATAATCGCGATTGATTATAAAAAAAAAAAATAGGTAACGCGAATTAATTCCGATTGACTAAAAATATGTGTACGTAGCGAATATACGTACGTAATATTTTTAATACATACAGAATGTTCCGCGAAATAAAAAACGAACGTTTGTTCCGCTCGATAAGTGTAAGTTTCGTTTCTATTCTTTTGTCGTAAGTATACAACGAAATATTTATTTACCGTCGTTTTCTTGTAGTAGACGTTTGTCCGAACGTAAACCGTATAATAACAAACACGGCCGGAAAATACTCGTAAATTTCGGCCTTCCAATAACAGACACATGTGTGTATGCGTACGTACGTATATATAGAAAATTCTGTCTTTCGTAAACGTACTCGTAGGTAATTAAAAGTGACGCGTTATTAGGTATGTCCGCTATCGGCCGTGTCCGTGAATAGAGATAATGAAACCGTACGTTGTTTATTTTATTGGTTATTTTAAAACCGCTTTCATTCGATTCGAAAGTATTTATTTATTAACGTGCTGATTTTAAAATTCCTAAACGAGTCCGTGAAACGAAATATTTCGATTTACTACGGAATACCTAACGCGGTATGTGGAAACGATAGCATATAGTCCATAAGACGTAAAATGTCCCAGAAAATCGTCGATATTTTTCTTATATGATCGCCCATCGTTTACGTTTAATATTATACGTTGTTTGCAAAAGAAAATGTACAGAGTACGCCGTCGTAGAAACGTTATAATATTATATTAACAAAGTTTCCCGTTATACATCTTTAGGTAGTTTCTACTTTAAGCACTTAAAATTGGTACTTCCAAACGGACCTATACTTTAATATTGGCCATTATAAAACGTATACATATAGTCAAACTCGAGCACTCAAAACTCAAACACTTCAAACATTCATACAAACCATCTACGAACTTTTTCGATTCACCTCGATCGGTACCTCGACGATGATTCGAAATACCGAATTATTTTAATTTTATTCTTTCTCTATGTTACAGCGAAACCGAATAAAAACGTTGCTTTTTGATTTAGGTAGTGTACTTGAACTTTTCAAACACGTCACTGGAATATATTCCGATGGAATTATCGTTCATGACCAATTGCAAGAAACTCGATTTGTCCGCGAACAGTATCCGAATGATTAACAAATTATCGTTGGAAAATTTGTGGAGCCTCGAAGAGCTGACGTTGAGCAACAACTCCATTATAGACATCACGGAAATCAATTTAAATACGTTGTTTTACAACAACAAGAACATCAAAGTTCTAAATTTGTCCAACAATCCGTTCACCGATCTTGGCCGAGATCCGAACACGATGCTGTATAGCGAATCGCTGGAAGTGTTGGACGTCAGTAAATGTCGGATCATGTCGTTAGTCGGCCCGTTAGTGCTCGACGGGCTGAAAAAGCTGACGTATCTGAATTTGTGGAACAACCCGTTGACGAGACTGGATGGAGTGTATTCGGCCACGTTGAAAATATTGAACGTCAAAGACTGTTTGCTCAGCCATCTCAGCGACAGCGCGCTAAGCGGTTTCCAAAATCTCGAGATGTTGGACACCAGCCTAAACGATCAACTGTATATCAATAACGCGTTACGGTCATCGACCCTGAGGTCGTTAGACGTTTCGTTTTGTTCCGTGCGGACGCCCAATCTGCACGGTATGACTGAACTCAGATCTGCATTTATGAACAACAACCGAATCAGGAAACTCGCCGCCTACCAGTTCGTTAACAACACAAAACTGATCACACTGGACCTGTCTAAAAACAACGTGGAAACCGTACGTATCGTCCGTCAGCGGCGGTTTTTACAAACGTGTTTCCAATATGTTTATTCTCTCCACCCCACCCCACCACCCCCACCCGAAATTTACCGACAAACCGTACGACGTTCGTACGCTAATGACGCCGTTACGGAATTACATTATTCGAGTTTCCAATATTCGCGCGATAACGTTCGTTATTCGGTGAATTTAAATTCGGCGTCGTCGTTTCCGAAATACCGATCCAAAAAACAAAAACCCCATCGTACGATAGAAAAATCCGATCGAACAGCGGCGGCTATTGAATAACTCGAAATGTCGCGCAATAGTTTACCGAATAGGTTCGCCCCGAAAATGATCGTAAATCGAAACGGGACGACGCGAATAGACGGCAAAGAACGGGAATGGCGTATTTGGGAGAAGGGGACGTTTATTGGTTAAAAAAACCGCGACAACGCTGAGAGTAATCGTCGTTTAACACGTCCGTAGGTCGATCCATTGACGTTTTACGGTATGTCGTCGCTTCTCCTGTTGGACTTGTCTTCGAACGCGATCACGACCATCTCGTGGGAAACGTCGATGGTCGCGTTACCGTCGCTCCAAATGCTGAACCTATCGCACAACCCAATCAGTCAGATTGGCGCGCTCAAATCGAACACCCTGCGCCGACTGGACCTCAGCCACTGCCAGATCCTTTCGGTACCGAACGAGGCGTTCGCTCAGCTCGGCCAACTCACCGAACTCATCCTGTCCAACAACCCGTTGCAAGTGCTGTTGCCCGGCAGTTTCAACTCGACGCGCCTGTCACTGCTGGACCTCAGCTATTGCCGGATATCGCACCTGATATCGTACGAGTTCGTCAACTCGCCCAACCTGACCGACATACGGCTGACCGGCAACCGGCTGGCCACGCTGAAAAACGCCACGTTCGCCAAGTGCACGAAACTCAAGTACGTCTATTTGGACGACAACCCGTGGAGGTGCGACTGTTACAGCGTCGACTTTGCGTACATGGCTTCGTTAGCCAACCGAACCAAACCGCATCCAACTATTGACAGGTATTTTGTGTTGAAACAACGTGTTGTTCTGACGAAGTCCAAATACCGTTCGATAATCGAATAACTTAAACGGAAAGAAATATTTTTTAAAACGGACAAATTAACCAATATACGTTAGTCGTAAAATAACGCTATGATAACGTTAGAGATAACGTTTAACGTGGGGTATATAAAAAAAAAAAAACAAACGTTTGAATGTATGTAAATAGTATATATAGTACACCTGTACTATTATTATATCAAATACGTATCGCGAATCCATGTCGGTTATTTTAACGGCAACAATATTTATTACCATTTGTTCGACTAATAACCGGCGGTATTAATTTTAAGATAAATATTTAATAATAGTAATCGCGAAAAAATGCGCACCACTAAACCGGCCTGATCAATATTTATAAACGTAACTAAAACGTGAAACGTTTTATACGTATTCTCTAATGATTCGCTTAATTTTCTTTTACTAACTGTATCGCGTTCTTATAGTTACGAAATTATGTTTTAAACGTTAACGTTTTAGAAATTTTTTTCTCGAAAATATTATTTACGCGAAAGTCGTTACGATACCGCGTATAAACGTTCGACAATTCCAGCCAAAAAAGATTTTCGTTTTTAATCGATCGCTAAATACATAAAACGCGTTAATAACACGACCGTCAAAACGAATCGCTCGTTTCATAATCATAACTTTTCAATTCCTCGTTAAAAATACACGCTTAAACGCCGAATTACTCGCTATTGGTTTATCCGAATAAGCATTTTGCCGGGATGTTGTGTAACAAGTATATACTTGTACGTAAATTCCGTATTTTCGAATAAAATGAACGGCGAAGTTGATACAATATATCGAGAAAAAAAATGTGTACGTTGAGCGGAAATAAAACGGAATTATTATTTAAGTAACGAAAAACCGATGTTTCGAATGGGCGAACGTATTAAATCGTATTAAAAAGAACCAATAACCGAAACTCGAAACTATCGTCAATAGAACAATTTCTCGAAACGATTTCCCGCTAAACTATAAACAGTACGAGCGAGTGGTTAATTTACGTAATTTCTGGGGCGGTTTTCGAAAATGGCGGGGCCAGCCCTCGTATACGACCGTTTTCGGACAGCGATAGGTGGCGCCGCGTGTTTGTCTTTAATCGAAAGTAACGGTATTAATTCTGTGCGGCGACAGGAGCCTGCGGTGTTCGAGCCCGGAGAACGTGACCGGGATGTTGTGGCACGCGGCGTGCTTCAATGGTTTGACGTACGGACGGGACAATCGGAAGAACTTCTCGATGGCCGTCGGCGTGATACTCATACTGTGCGTGTCGGGGCTGATGGCCATATGCGTGGCCGTTCACGAAAATATTAAGTCGCAGCAGGCGATGCGCCGGCGGCAGCAGCTGGAAGAGTACGACGGCGGCTCCGAGCGGGGCGGACTGAACGACAATAGGGAGTACTTCGACGTGGCGGAGTCGATGAGGAAATTGTCGCAGTTGCCCACCTACGACGAGGCCATAACGTTTCCGAAACCGCCGGACAAGAACTGGATCAAACGACATAGTTGCACGCAAACGGACGAGACCAATATCGGGGCAATCGCGATTGATTGCAATCAGCCGCAGCTGCCTTCACCGCCGTCGACACCGCCACCGCTGGCGGAAAACGACGACGACGACGACGACGACGACGGCGACAATGACAACGACCGCGACGGCTTCAAAGTCATAGTGGACAGTGGTAACGTCGGGGCCGGCGGTCACGGCAGGTACAACCGGTTCCTAATGCCGCCGGGATTTCACGTCACGCAGCTGTGACCCGGCTACGATTGTCCCCTTCCACCACCCCCTCACCCATCCCACCGACTTGTTCCCTTATAAACTTAAACCGAAACTAACGAGCGCGACGAATAAACGAAAACAATTCCGAGAGAATTGTCGACGATTTATTTTCGAAAAACGTTTCATTATTGTTATTATTACTCGATACGTTCACGTTTGTTTAACGATTCGTATCGTACCACCTCTCGTACGGAAAATACCGCTAAATCGCGAACATTTAACGCGCGCTTCGTATTCATGTCGAAACGTTCTTATTACAACGATTCTTATCATTTTCGCAATTTCTAAAATTGCCGTCAAATACGCTACAGTCGCTACGTTTGATATCCCCCCAATAGTTCGTCGTTGGAGATCACAGCTTAGTTCGTAGTCCAACCGTTATACGATTAATACGCGTGCACATTACTCGTATACCGTGTCTATGACCTATATAGAATCTCTTCCACCGGTCACGTTTCAACATTTCCCGGAACGTTACACAAGCAATAACGTTTCGCGCCAACACTCCTGCGAATTAATAGTCAAATCCCTCGGAAACGAAATCATTTTCGCGCATTTTACCCGACGTCTTAAACCCAACCGTCTAGCGCCTAACGATTCCCGCGTTTTCGGGTATTGCCTAGGAATACGTCCACGTACCTATCGGCCGCTGCTCGGTTGGAGCTTCGCGTATTACCTGCCGCCGAATTCGCCGGGACACGACGCGCGTAACGTATTTCAATATTATTGTGATCTCGTGAAAAATGAAATGCGATGTACGGAAAAACTCGCGTAACGAATACGCCCGTTTCGTTTTCGTCGTTTAAATTAACGCGCGCACCGTTTAGCCGTCGGCGAAACGTTTCGTCACGTTATTCGAACCGGAACGACGGAACGCGTAACCGAAATAACGGCGTAGTTTTTGGACGATTCGTTTACTTTTTGCGTCGCGGCAATTCGTTAAAATTCCTTCCGTCGTTTAAGCGCGCGCGTTTTCGAGACGATCGTTTATATATATATATATATACGCATATATTAAGTTAAACGCCTAAATTATTTATTTAATTATTTTCACGTCCTCCTAGTGACTAAGTCTTAATAACACGATCGATGATTCATGTGTACGTATAATATTGCGACATACAGTTAATCGTGTACTATAAACAATATTATTATTACGGCGTTATTCCGTTCAAACAACGAATCGTTTACTCGTGTATATAATCACCTCGTGTAAATATATATATACATATTTATAGTTTTTAAATTCGTATACTTTTTTCGTTGTTTTTTTTTTTTTGTTTAGAATATATATCGCGTACAACGGTCAAGTCTCGGCATATCTGGTTCGATGTTGATAATTATACGTATTTATATAATTATCAAATTCGATTTGTACTTTGGCGATAACGAAATCGCCAATATTAGCCAACGTTGACCACGCCGTCGTTACGGCGTGGTACGGCTAAACATACGTACGTTCGATCTATCGAAACGCCCACGCAATATCGTTCTCCAATATAGATACGAATATCCCGTTTTACTTCTCAATTCGAACGTCGTCCCTGCACAATGTTTAATTCCGTTCGAACTACGTAATATAGAAACGATTTCCGCTTCGCGTTCGTACGCGGAAACTACGTATAATTCTTAATACCGATTCACTCGCGGATCGAACGACAAATTCACGGCGTTTCTTCTGTCGGAACAATTTTACCGTCATTTTTTGCCGGCGGCGCGCTTACGTTCGAACGAACCCGTTCACGCGAGGTGAACTTCGCGCCATAATTATTATCAGACGTCCGAGTGTTTCGGTCGTACCACATCCCTAGCGCGAAAAGTCGCGCCGGTTGTATTTTATCGTTAAACAGGACTATCCGGTTTAGTAAATCATCGTTGGAACGTAAATCATATTGACACTCTTATCTCCGAGTCGTAACATAAAAAACGCGTCGTACCGATTACCGTTATTAATCCTACAAGGTTAACCATTTGAAAACAAGACGTGACAAAACGACGGCCCCGCGGTATATACTTACGTATTTGTCGCGTTTAATAAAAATCATATAAACGCGGATACACGTCGAGACGAACATTATTGGATAACTGTTTATAGTTAATTACGAAACCGAGTAAACCGATGATTACCGATGGTCGTCGCTACTGTGGTTAGTTGTTGCTGCTAAAACCTTGAATTCGTCTTTGTAGAAACGATACACCACGTGCATCAAATACGAGTTGACACCTAAATACGAAAAGCGTTCGTACAGCGGTATTGTAGTAGCGACAAATTGGTACGAAAAATTATTTTAATCGAAGTACGCACTCAACGTCAGAGTAATTATACACGCGAAAACCACGTCCGGGTGTTCGAATATACCGAGACGATAGATTACGGAGTAATTGAAATATAATTGTATAACGACAATTATTGAATGAATCACAAACCACTGTTTGATACGTCTAATTTCTCGCTGAAATCAGAAAAATAAACACCCCCCATGGTTTGATTATTGCGTTTTCAAACAAACATTTTCGTCTAATCGAATTCGAAAGCTCAAAAAGTACCGAATTAGCAACGATTCGTTCGTAAAATAATAAATTAATCCATACAGGTAAATTTATCGTAACGTTTTCTCTTTCAACATTTCGAACACCGATTTCTATACAATTTATTTTTGATAATATCGTTGTCGTTGTATCGAGTCGACCACTAAATCGGATCGAAATAAAAAACGTGCAACTATAACTTACTACTTGCGTTGCTCTCTTCAAATTGAAATTAACGTATAAAGCCAACGACACGAAAAATAGTTCGAATACTTTGCCGTAAAAAAATTCCTCTGAAACATCAAATATTGAAAAATCAAAATATTATATATCGCTGTGTAATAAATAAACGCCACACTGAATCGGAATAAAATCGTCAATCTACTTTTCCTCAACTCAAATGATTGATGTCACTGTGGTTGCGACTGACATTCTACCCTTAATCGTCGTACTTTACGTACCAAAAAGATGGACGTTATATAATATTCCGTTTTTTTTTTAAATAAAATGTACCGACTTTATATTTATTTCGATAAATTAAAGACACGATCGTACAGAACATTTAAATATTCGTTTAATTAATATTAATTTAATCATATTCAACGATGTTGATTATGTATGTATATATATATATATACACTTCGTATAACGTGATTTCTTTTTAAATATCTCATTATATCCGGAAATAATTGATCTTTTATCATAAATAATTTAAATCGGCAAATCTCAAAATAAATGGCGTCCTTGAATGTCCAGCAACACGTTGTGTGCTCAATACAAAATCGCGTTCGTCTTAGGTCAATTAAGAGTATAATACCGAATGTATATCTATTATATAAGATATATATATATATATATATGTGTGTATATCTATTATATAAAATATATATACATAGACGAGCGTACGAATCCCTTAAACCTGAAACGAATAAAGGACCTGAAGTTATTCGATTGTACAGTAATAGATGCATGTACAAAATCCTATACGTAAAATGCGTGTCTACTTAAAAATACCTAAAAGAATTTATATAATAATAATCGATCGTTTAATAATATTTTTCGAAAATACGTTTTTCGATTGTCTATAAAGATTTTATAATTTATGATAAATTACCGTCCGACTTGAAGTGTTTTGAGATAACACGTATTATATAATATGCGTCGATCGCTCGAAATACCGAACAATTAAAATTCTTCGTACGACTCACGTAGTGATTTAATTTGGAAGGAATTATAAATAAAAATAATCGTTACGTTATATGTCGTCGATAATTATAACACTTAAAAAACAAAAAATTGTTTTTCCCGCTTTCGATAACAAATACAAATATATAGCGCGCAACGAGTTAAGAACGATATTATAGTTTGTCTTACCTCTGTTGATATTTATACGTCCGGTTAATGGATCATCGAAATACGCAACAGTGTAAACTACGTAAATACATAACATTCCCTAAAAAAGAAAAAACGACAAAAACGATAATGCAAAAGGGAATTGAAGACGAACGTAAGTACACAAAATTAACAGAAACGAATAAGAATGGATGTGCCGTTTAAGACTAATTCGGGTCGAAACGTAAATATTTATACGTTTTAATAATAATCGATCGTAAATAATCGTCGCGTTAAAATTGTAGAAAAGTATAAAGACCGATGCTACTTAAACGAAACCATTTTCGTAACGATATATCGAATTTAACACGATTTACAAAATATTTAAACGACGACGATGGACAGGGATAACCGAACGCTACCCCCCTAATAGTCCTATTGAAACGAATACAGCCAATATTGCGTTCCATAGTTTTTTCATCGTGTTAACCGTGGAAAATTTTAGATCCGAAAAATCGCAAAAATTATTCGAGTCGCGAATGTCACGGTACAAAACGTGTATACATCCGTAGTCGAAATTTCAAACATATAAATACCGTACACTTACGATATGGACATTGGCTATTGTCCGAGTACCTTTACGTACGTCGACGAGACCGCAACACTTTGAATATTCCATCTCAGTGCGGCACCGAAATCAATCGCGGAACGAAATATACGTACACGAAAACGTGAAGTCGCCTAACCTTACTGTTCGCGAGCGTGGACGTCCAATCTGTATGGCCGAAACGGTTTGAAATGGCGACAAAAAAATGTTTGCCTGGCACGCGCCATCAAAATTTAGCAGGATCGGGATAACAATAAACAATACGAGCGTGACTCATTTTTATAATTACTATTGTAACTACGCTATCATTTTGACACTCTCGTTTTTTCGATATCAAAAGACCAAAATTACCGAAACGAAATAATTTACGTAATTAAATATATATAAATAAATAAATATATATATAACCGATAAAAACGGACAACGCGATAAGTTAAGGTAATATTCCCTACGCTAATATTTTCGTAGTTAAAATTTAAAATTCCATTAGTTTAATGCGTGTGTGTGTGTGTGTGTGTGTGCGCGCGCGCGTTATCTAAAAGATTAGTCGTATATTTATATTATAAAACAACGGTCCGAAAGAACCGAATAATTTACGTTATTATTATAACAATTAGCATTAAACGCGCTGTTTCGGTTGTACAAAAAAAACGCGTTTGAAGTATTGTTCATAAGACGCGGATATGGAAAATACAAAAATTAATTTATACGCGCGCGCGTATATCTGTCGCCGCCATTGTTAAAAATAAAAGACGCGTTAATTTTACAATCGTTGTCGGGAACTCGACGCGGTGCGCTGAACTTCGACACTATGCGTCAAGTAGCAAAGGTATATACGAAAGTACGTTCGAGCGAATAATTTTTATTGTAAGGCCTACGAAATGAAAATACATATTTCGTTGTATCGCTCAAAAAGAGCGAGAAGTTATTGAAATTTGCGAGAACGAAATTATTTCGATTGGTCAATATAATTTGAAAAATTTACCGCGTACTATTTCAATTCCTGGATAAAGGCGTTGTTTCTAATAGAAGCACCCTACGTACGTAAATTCGTCTATAACTCCGTTTCTTTTGTAGACGAATTACGAATTTTTTTCGAAAAATTAACGTATAATTTACCCCGAAATCTGAGTAAAAAATGGTAAATTCTGTGAACGTCTTTGGGTTCGATTTTTTTTCATTATCGCGCCTCGCTAATAATGGTCGCCACAATTACGCGTGTCGACGACGTTCACTAGGCGATATACGGCTAAACGAAACCGTTCCCGCTCGTTTCGAAAATGCTGTAGGACATGAATAAAAATACGTTATACGTTATTTCGGGGATAGGTTTTCAATTCGAATAAAACGTACGCAATTTTTAACGTAATCGATTCATTACGGGGCAAAGTTTTTAAATTCGATGCATCGACAACGTCGTTATTAATTGCGTATATATTTGTATAGACGTTCTTGTAGCCGTTTCATTTTCTCCTTCGACCACTTTAACATAATATAACGATATACGAATATCTTACGTGAATAATTCACGATTCTAAAACAATATATACGTATATCTTAATATTACGTAAATGAATTGAACGTTCGTGTTGACGCTCGTTTTAATCTCAGCCGCACATTTCCAGCACACACAGACCGTATTATTAACTTATCCGATTAATATTACGACGTCATCGGTGTTGGTCGTATATCGAAAAGAATGTTGACCCGCCAATGACCTAAATGCGATAACCGGGTATTTCAATGTCATTTTACGCGTAATATATACGGTATGTCTCACGAACGAACGCAATAAACTTTTGTTCTATACGATATTTTTAAGAATTTTTAAAAATAATTATCACGTCCCCGCGCTACGGTAAACGGATATTTTATTTTATTTTAATCGCCCGATAAAAGAAATGCGAAAATGGGAAATCTGTTTTTATAATTTTACCTTTTTTTGTTTTAAATCCCAATAAGATATTTTATAAAACATATATCGGCATATTACAACCTTAAATTAGATCACGTCGGTAATTATCGTAAAAATTTTTAAATCGATTTAAATCGAAATATTATTGAAATAACTAGACGTTGTGCCGAAGTCGCCGCGAGAGAGCACAAGGCTGAATTCGTTTTGCTAGTAGCACCCCCGCTGCGTTTCTCGTGTTCCGTAGTTACACCATTGGCTAACGAAAGAAATTGACGATTTCAAAATTTCGACTAGAAACCAAACGACTAAGTTTCGGTAAAATTTAAATTTTAGTCGCGTCAAATCGACGAAATCGTAGTTTTTAACGAAACATCGTAACGCATCGTAAACATCGTACTCTAGTAATTAGTAAAACCGAAAAAACCCGTAAAATATTGACTAGAGCGAAAGTGTAATTATATTCGTTGGATCTTCGTGACACACCCTGTATATGTACACACGGGTTGTATTCAAGAAGCTTCCGTAAAATGACGGTCACGTGCGACGTTTATAGTCGTCGATGTAGATACCAAATTGCATAGACATCATTTACATACGTATTTATATACATATATCTACATGTGTTTGTGGTGCGCGCGGCGCTAGCGCCGTGCGTGCGTGTATGCGTCTGCCACGAGTTCACAATTCTCACAGTTCATGCGATGTCATTCATAACATGTTTATTATAATATATATATATACGTAAAATCGTCGAACGTTTACACACATTATATACAAAGATAAAAACCTACGTATACACCGAGAGCAATAAACGTAAAACGAGAAATAAACGTTACAACCAAGATATACTAACCATATCGCGAGACATTTGAAATCAAAAAATCAATAAGCACTTAACGCGTTTTATAAAAAACAAAAAACCGCTTTTCTTCTACTTTGCCGTATTTATTATAATAAAAATAGACGCGTTTAAAACGTAAAGCCGTTAAACGAATTATTATTTAAATACGTAAACTCCTAAACGAAATATTAAACACGAAATAAAAAGAATACGTTCAGAATGTACAACGTTACAAGTCAATCGTAAACAATTGAAAAATAACCGATTTAAGTAATTACTTCGGCCGATACGTCATGTGCGTTTAATCGATGAAAATTTGGTTTAACGGAATCCTGTTAAAGAATTGTTGACCTATCGAAACAAAAGCGGAACTCAGAGCGTTTTCAAAAGTCGGTTGCATTTCGTTAAATAACTCTTCCCAATTCTCGTTTAGGAACGCGTTCATGTTGTCCCCTGTAACAAATGAAAATACGCGATTAACTACGCGCGATTGAATTATAAATTCGCCATAATTCGAAAATCGTAAAATTTCGTTCGTTTGGATTATTTGTCATACCTAAATCGTACGGAACACGTTATTGGACGTTATATAAATAATAAATAGTAAAAGTAAATACCCGACGAATGTGCGCGATACGAATATCAAGATTGTACGTCGCTGAAATCGATAGACTATTCCGATTTCTGTGTTAAATAATGCGACATTTTTTACTCAAAACGTTTATAGGATACAGAAACGGTACAATTAACGAAATTTATGTATTTCAAATTAAAAAAAATTACCCGACGAAATGGTCGAGGCATGTGTCAAAACAGATGAAAAATGTATTACGTAACTATAACGTATTTGAAATTTATATAAAATAGTTGTTTGTTTAACAAGATATTGTCTGTATTGACCTTGGTGAAAAAAAAATGTCTCAACGAATAAGTTTTATTCCGTTAAATCGATGACTTCCTGGAAGTAATTATAAGTTTTTCACCGTAGAAATTTATTTTATTAACTAGTTGTTTTTGTTTTATTTTAGATTGAGATAATTCTTATATATATATGTGTGTGTGTGTGTGTGTGTATGTGTGTGTTTGTGTGTATACATAAAGATACATTCTTATAAAATAATATAAAGGATTCTTATTTTTAATTATAAGATAGGACAACGGTAACGATTTTCAAAAACATTCTATATAGAATTGTTATAATTATTTATGAGCCAAGTTAACGAAATATCGAGAACAATTATTAATAAATGTTTGAATTTATTTAATCATTTTCAATTGATCGGTAGTATTTTTCATTACAGCACGTAACCGCGACATTTGTTCGAAAACGTTTTGTATTTTATTCATTATCAGTAAACACTGTTATTGGCAAACACAATTTTATCTGTATTTCGCCAGAAGCGTATTTTTTATATTTTTCTTTTTCAATTCGAATTGTTAGGTTTGAAAACTTATCGGCGATTTTAATTAAAAAATGTACGAGTTATTAAATAGTCTCCGACAAAACATTGTATATATACAGTTTTTTTGCGAAAAAATTATTTACGGCGAGTCCATTTCGATGACCCCGAGATGAAAATGAAAAATAGTTTAAAAAAACTGTCGAATGTTTCCATAGAATAATTTACAACACACTTACCCAGCAATTTATCTCCATTAAATAAATTGTCTAATCGTATATGTAATTTTGAAGTGGTGAACTTCCATAATAGCTTTTCGGCTTTCAAATATGTGTTGCCATTTTTTACGAACGGTTTCATTTGAACGAAGCTATACGACATATAATCATCTATGAAACATAAGAGACGACGAGTTTGTTATTTTCGGGTGTTTCGCGTACTATCAAAATCGTTACGACGAAAAGTACGCCAAATCGGTCATCGCGAATTTCTCGTTTACCTAAAGTAATTTTACACGTTCCGTTTCCAGTAATCGGCACGATCAATACATTACCGTTTGCTTCGTACAGACCTTGTAATATAATTGGCTTTCGAAGACTTAGGTTGACCGTAAATGTGTAATTATGTTGGTCGTATCTATGAACAAATTTTTAAAAAATTCTTCGATTATTATCGACGGATCTTTCGCGAACAACGAACTGGTCAGATACTTTACATAAATCTATCGATCACCGACGAATGCATATTTAAAATATCTAAGTCTTTAAATTTCAGCTTAAGCTTCACTGCTCCTACGCCGTGGTCCACTACCAATGACGTAATTCGTATCGGATCTAACGGAAGTAAACCGAGACTCGGAATGCCTGCAGAAAACAATAATCAAATATAAACAAACTAATTGAACGCTACAGTAAAAAGACCGCTGTTTGGCTTATTATTTTTAGATTACCTTTCGATAGTAAGGGGTAAGCACTTTGTAATCCGTTCTTAATACACGCGTTCAAATCCGGATCGCTCAGTTTACATTGCACAAAACCATCCGCTGAAAATAACGTTTCGCGATAAGTAATTGCTACTAAAAATAATTGAATACTAATATTTACGATAATGAACCAAAATATAGTTACGGCGATCCTCTGACGGTTTACTAAAATTTAATCGTATAAAATTAATAAAATACAAATACATAAATTATTAGACCAATTTGGCCAATTACCCAATCGAGTAATTGATCGTTGATATTAATCAATAAAATCGTATTTCGACCGAACAACTGAAATTCGGGTTGAAATTACGAATATCTTTGTAAAATGATACCTATACGTATAACAGTGATGAAGTAAACCATTCGTCGTTTCACCCCCACGTTCTTACGTAAAATAGTGATGTATATATTATTATCAAACAGTTAATTCCGTCGATCGCAATAAAATTTGATTTTATAATCGATAATTATTTCTAAATATTTCGTGTATATATATATATATATATATATATTAGTGTAAAATCGACACGGAAAAATTAAAATACAATACGAAATGTTGTTTTCGTTTTGAAAATAAACGCGCTATTCGTATATATCGTTAACTTTTGTTCTTCATGGTTGTGTTCACCCGTTTCTCAATATCACATCTAGTAAAAAAATAATAATAATAACGCGAATTACGAATATCTGTATCTGTATATATTCATATCGATCCCCAAAATATTTCGAGCACTTAACACTATCGCGTGTTTTTTTTTAATTCAATAACATCGAAACCTTGGAAATTCAAAATTAATTACCGTACGGACGCCTATACGTTTTCGTGTTTGTATATACATTTTTTTTCGTTTTTTTCATTCACCTTGTACCTCATTATACATTGACAATGAACGTAAACTCGTTTTTACACATATATATGTATATACTTAACATTACGAACTCGTCACGACCGGTGTGTGCATCGGAATTTTTTTGTACTTTTATCTATATAATAATATTACGAGGGTATTTTTAAACGAAATTCAAAAAATAAAAACAAGTATCCCCTACACCATATATTATATAATATATTAACGAGCGTAGATTTCTTCGAATTTATCCATAATAATTATAACTTAACCTATAGGCGTTTAGAACGTAAAACAAGGTCGTTTATATATAAATATATACCATGACGTACACAATAATATAATAATAAAAATTGGCTAATATACCCGCTATATTATTATGATATTGGAGATGACCTTAATTAAATATTTCGAATTATTCATTGTAGATAAGTTATCCGATTTATTGTATAAAGACTATATGCTTTCTACGTCCTACACATATTATTAGATCACTGGAAATAGTTTACACACATCCAGTCCTCCGGGTACGTCGCGTAATTTACAATCGACAGTTACCTACTTAATCGTTTTCCGATGTTCACGAAAATGAATAACGTCCCATTACAGATATTCCCATTCGTTCCGACGAACGTTTTTTACAAAACTTACGTGTGTGTTCGATCACGATAAAACGTTTTTCGTACTCGAATATTATTAAGTAAAACTCGATCTAAATAAACACGAGCGTTTTATCCATACATTAACTTCGACAAACTTCACGCTTTTAATCACAATTTGTATAGAAAAGACAAAATACTTCGGAATGTTTCTATTTGGGACGTTAATCGATTAAAAATTGTTTTTAATTCTACCGAAATATCGAAAATATTGAAAATGATTTTTCATATGACGCGTAACGAAATAGCCGCGTTCGTTATAAAACGATCGTATTTTTAATTTATCTATTAGGCGACGTTTTATCTTGTCGTTTTATTTAAAACGAAATATGAAAAACAACGATAGGCACTTCAGTTTTAATATCCGTTCTTTATACGCTTTGTACGTTTAATAATTTCCAAGTTAAAATAACGCGGTTTTCCGAACTACGATATTTTAAATTGCTAAGTATTTCTTTTGAAATGTAATAACAAACACGTTCAAATTGAAAACACAAACATCAAAAACAGTAACTTGACCATATATTTCGACGGAAATATATTTTACTATACACTTACTAAACACTTCAATCGTCATCGATGTATAAAAACGAATACAACGCTTCGCTTTGTTCGCATATTTTCGTGCCGCGAATATTCCGTATTCGAAATTAATTATTCGAATAGTAACGCCTAAGTACGCGGAACTACGTGAAATAACCAAAAACTTGGCCGTGATTCGTCAACACCGCGAATCGTAGTTTCAACGCTCGAAAACAAAAATAAATAACGCTCGCGTTTATTCCTATATTATTTGATTTATTTATTCTCGATAGTCGAACCCAGAAATTTGAGAGTTCGATTGAAAATTCGAAGTTGTTCCCGTTAACGATAATTAATATTATATTTGAAACTTACGCAACTTTGTTGAAGGAACAGCGCTGATGATCCCGACGAAAATGCACGTGAAGGGAACAATTTGTTTAGTAAAAGAGATCATGTTCTGATGATTTTTATGCGCAAAATTGTATTACTTACAGGAAAACGTAACCTTAGTAAACTTCAACGACCGATATTTAAAATTAATTCAGCA
This sequence comes from Geopemphigus sp. TES_GeoC_2020, assembly GCA_025469175.1. Lineage (NCBI taxonomy): Eukaryota > Metazoa > Arthropoda > Insecta > Hemiptera > Aphididae > Geopemphigus > Geopemphigus sp. TES_GeoC_2020. The sequence goes on along the minus strand of JAIPRN010001308.1, from coordinate 28,459 downwards.
ATCACGTTTTTAGTGTTGCAGTAGGTAGACATTAAACAGACGATTGACAAAAGCCATAATTTAATTCTTATCTATATAACGTTAACCACAACCTTCTATCCCTACTATATTTCTTTAAATAAATTATACTAACGTTACATTTCTAAATAAACAAGTTTTACAAGTAATGATGATGTTATGGCGATTACGGTAAACACGGTTGGTTTTATTATTCAAAAAAAACAACGCCCTTATATTGTAGTTATAGTTATTTACGAATTTCGCGATATATATGCGTCGATAAATGGATTATATTTTTCGTTAAGAAAACGCCCGTGATTTTGGATTAATAACTCGTATAATTTTTTGCGTATTACCCAAATATATTTTCACTCGCGAAACGAACAACTTCAGTCTTTGACCTTTAGAGAACATGATAACTTACAGGATCCCGTAAATACATATCCAACCTCATCCTCCACTTTATAAATATTTAACGTACAAACTCTTACGTCGTATTAAATAAATTAAGAAATTTCGCTTAGATAATACGGGAAATTGTTCGTACCTTACTAGACGACAATTTACGCGCAGGCGGTACGTACAAATCTGAGCGAATAAATAAAAACACCGTCGATAAACGTGCGTTACATATAGGAGATTTGTTTATTAAAATCATCCAAAAATGTCTGGTTGTCGTCCAAAGTTAGGTAAACAAATATAATATTTTAAAAAAAATATCCGAACGAATTAGTCCAAGTAAATTTGGTTGAGCGGAATACGCGATAAAAATTGATGCGCGATTTCTGTGAAAGCGACGCCGAAAATATCTTCTATAGCAGGTTGCAATTCGACCAATAAATCGCGCCAGTTCTCGTTTAGGAATATATTCATATTGTTTCCTGCAAATAAATAACTAAACGTCAGGTTTATGTAATAATAAATGTATATTTTATCCCGTGTAAGACCTCATAATGCGATTGCTATTTTTAGTTCATACTTAAGTTAGATCGTACAAGAATAAGTTCGGTTAAACCTTGAATATAAGTTCTACATTAGTTACGTATTGGGCGTATTTAATAACAAAAAAATTTTTAAATACCAACATATATTATTACTAACGATAATTCGATAAAACAATTTAGAAGCCTATTCGTATTATATATTTATAATATTCCGATATTTTTTGAAATATAATTTTAAAAATAATTTTTTACCTCCTGATTAGGAAATAATATCACACTTACACGAAACTTCGGTTGTTTTTTAAAACACCCTAATCACGTTAAAATTTTACTACGTAATACTCAAGTACGACAGAATAATACCGTCTAAATAACAAAATTCGCTTAAAAAATGACGTTTTAACTAACTGTGTAACTTACCTAACGCTTTGTCTCCGTTAAACAAATTATCGAATTTCAGATCCAATTTCGTGGCTGTGAATTTCCACGAGAGTTTGTCAATTTCTAAATACGTGACTTCATTTTTTACGATTGGTTTCATTTGAACATTGACAATAATCTTCGATAAGTCTAGAAAAAATGTACGTGTATTTACGTTTCGATTAATAACAATTACTCTAATTACCAATACTGATCTTGCATTTTCCTTTTCCTACAATCGGAAGAACTAATACTTTTCCAGATATTTCATAATCCCCTTCTATTATTACGGTTTTTGGATTATCCATATCCATAAATAAATTATAAGCAAGTGGATCGTAACTGTAATCATTCGACGCGAATGAAATAATATTTAAAACGTGCCGTTGATACGCAAATAATAATAAAAACTTACCTCACTTTATGTATCTTCACATATTTTATGTTATGTATATTTAGATCCTTAAAATTCAGTTTAATACTAACTGGTCCATTACCTTGATCTATTTGTAATGTCGAGATTCGCAATGGATCTATTTTTATTATACCCAAACTAGGAACACCTAAATTATCGTTAAATAATTATAATTACGATACAAATATACGACAGTACGAGCTGATAAATTAATTTTTACCGTTTGCTAAATGAGGTATGGCGAGTTCAATTGCGTTCTTTAAACATTCTTCTAATTTATAGCTTAACTTGCATTGTATAAAACCTTTTGCTGTAAAAATTAATTATTCGTTTGGATACGTAGTAATGTTAGTGGTTACGTACTTTCGGACGTAAAATATAATTAATATCGACAAAAAAAATGATCGATGGAGGTGAACTGCTATGGATGTGAAAACACATCGCCAAAGACGGTATATATTTTATATAAAAATGTTAATACCACTTCGAACTATCGGGCTAGGCGAATCCTTAAGTTCTTTACACTATTCTTTGTACATTTACAACTTTAATTTCGGTTCGTTAAACACGTTTGCGAATTGCACCGCGCACAGAAATATTTTTGTCGAAAAAAAAATTACAAATTACGCGCACGAGAAACGCAAAGGTTGTTATTACTTATGTGCTCGGATTGTTTTCGCTGTAAAGAGTTATTGTAAAACGTTAAAAATACTCACGACTAAGGGCTAAAACGAGTCAAAAATCGGCTCGAAATTAATATGCGCAAAATTCCATTAACATATCGAGTAATCGTTTTTACCGTGATATTATTGACACGTGGTGAATAAGTTATATTCCAATATCGTTTCCTATCGACTGTTTAACATTTTAAATCGTTACGAGCAATTAAAACGTCTACTAATATAATTTACTGCATGTATAATATTCGCGAGTCGTGAATGAAACGCATTTTCGAAATCGTTGTTGACTTTTCTAGGATATAATAATATGAACAAATATTGTTTAAAAGTGTTATTGTAAGGCAATATTGTATATTACTATAAAAATACAAAAATAATAAAAATGCGCTTGTTTATTAAATACGTAAACGATTTATGATAAACGGATACGTTTTATAAATTATACGATCGTTATAACTGTCGCAAATAAAAATTCGAAGGGCGGGCATAATTTTTACTTCGAAATAAAAATTTTGCCGAAAAATCGTCGGATTAATTTTTATTCGTTAAAAATAAACTACGCGAAAAATGTAGACGAACCCCAAAACTAAATTTTATATCGGAGCGTAAATCAATTAAAGTCTGAACGCACTTTTCACCACCTAAAACATAACCATGTTATATATAACGTTCGAACGATTAGAAAAAAATATTCGAAACGATTTCGTCTATTTTTAGAATATTCCGTTATAAATATCAAACACGCTTATTACGTTTTGTTTTCGCGTTTCACGATATAGTATTTTAACAATCGTCGACGATGGCTAATATACGTAGATAAATAAAGGCAATAACGATATTTTTTAAAAATTATTATCGCGGGAATTTATTTTTTAAACGAAAATGCGCCACATATTTCTCGTCGCCGCGCCTATTAATATTAATCTACGTTCAAAATCGCAAAAGCGTGTTTAATATGTCGCCGATTATATTACGAGTGTTCGCGAATAAAAGAGTCATCCGCGTTTTAGGGCCCATATGTATTTCGAATAAATATATACTCACGCAACTTGGACGAAGGAGCTGCGTTCACGATGGCGACAATTGCGTACACAAAACCGCATAAAATTCGAATTTTATCTGCGGTCATATTGTACGTTTTTAATCGACGTTCGCAAGTCTGAACAATTTGCCTCAACTATAGTCTACTAACTGTCGTTAATCTCGACCGACGCCGAACTCAACAGTGTCTAAAGTACGATTATTACTTCCGTGAATTTAAAAAAAAACAAATTATATATATATACGTATCGGTATATGTGTATATATATATATATATCCGACCAGTTACGAAGATACAATTGTCTCCCCACTTATTTTTGCTTAAGATAGTCGTGTGTATACGTATTTATAACCAGTTTAACTTGTATACCTATTAAATGTAATATGACGATTAACTTATACTGTTTTATTTAAACATTAGAAGAATATATTTTTTTATATTTAACAAATTATCGTACGTCCTTAATTACGTATTAGTTATATATTTTTTTTTTAAAAACGAAATATTTACCTCGAAAATATTAATTAACGCGCTTATAATTGTCGCGTCTACCGATATGGCTAGTTCGGTATTAACGGAAATACGTAATTTCTTTTTTTGTTTTCCTAATACGCACGAAACAAATTGATATTGGATTTATTAGTTAGAACGTACGATTATTGAGTAACTGTGCACGCGTATGACCGAATATAAATTTACATATTGTTTTGTACGCCGAAATATTCCCAATTACAATAACAAGGAAAACAATTCGTTTTATTCGATAATACGCCGACAAAAGTATCGATTTTTAGGCGAAAAAAAATGGAATATAATTACTTATCTCGTGGTTCTGAACTATGAATAGTGTTTACACGTTGCGTGAGATCATGTTTTCGATACAATAAAACTACATTTTTATTTCGTGTGTTGACAAAAATGATTACGCGCGCCGACAAAATTGCCGTCTTCGGTACGAAATATTATCGTCGATTTAGTACTCATACAACCACATTCGTAGGTGTAATTACGGAATTCACCGATCGACAATTTTATTTACTTATCCGCGCTTCTGAAAACGTTTTAACGCGTGAACGAATAATTACGAGTGTCGACAAAAGCTATTAATAAATTTCTCGAGTCGATTACACATTTGATTATCACTGAAATCGAATCTGAGTGAAACCGAACGAGTTCCCTGGTCTATTCTTAGCGTTACCATATGCGATTAGTCAAATTTAAAAAACCCAAACTCGGACGAACTAATCAAAAAAATAATAATACTACGCCAACTTCAACGATGCCGAAGAAAAGACTCGTTTTCTATTTAAGCTAGTTTAGGTAAAACGAACAACACGTTCGTTTTATCTTTTGCGATCTACAAAAAAAACGAAATTCCAAAATGGCTCGTTTTTTCTTTTAATATTCCAACATACGCCTCGTATTTGATTAGCGACGTCCGATATATTGGTCTCGTCGTTTTTATATTCCAAACAAATTATTAATTCTATAATAGGGGAGAAGTAGCAACCTATTTTTGAAGGAGGGAGGAAAAAACTAAAACTGCGAAACAACTTCCCGGAAAATTTCACGTATAGTCATTTTATTATATAATCATATTATTCATTATACACCAATTACAAATCTCGTTTAATCTAAAAACCGATTCCCATATTAAACCCGGGATATAACAATTAAAGCGATATATTTTAATTCCAGTAGTAATTATAAATAATTATACGAAATATAAATAAATTATCCGTTGTTTTTTTTTTATATATAAACGCCGCTGAAATGTAATAATATATTTCACAAATTAACTACGTTTTAATAAAAACACACGCCACGATTTACAAAGTTACGATGTTTTTTGATTATAAAATAGGAAATTATGGCGCATTTTCTATATTAAATACGTTATACGTTATAACATTAATTACCTTAGTTAATTATAACGTAGGACTTAGGACTACTATGGTACGTTTTATTAAAACAAATTTAAAGCGGTATACCGATAACATACCATTGAAGACTAGGCTTTAAATAATATTATAATTTAATACTAAGTATTATACGTCCGCCATAACTTATTGTAATATAATATAATAATACGGAATATTCTACAGTGTTTACATATCCGCATTCTTTAAACGGAGGCTAATAAAAGTTTTATACCCACGTTTTTCGTTGAGGATTAATCGGTCTTGTTTTATAATACTTATTTAGTAAGGACCATACTTACATAAATAATGATTTAACGTGTTTCCGTTTAATCTATTTCAAAAATTCCTACTTAGGTACGAGCCCCTTTAACGAGCACTGTTGAACTAATTTAAAACTTCGAAAAACAAACGCCTACTAAACCCCGGAAACTCGTAAAAAATCAGTTTTAAAATTATTATCGTTCCTTTAAATCGAACACGTAATAACGCGGCGTTACGTTAAATATATTTTCGCGTAAAAAACAACCAACATTTGTCCGATAAATCCAAGTTATTACTATAAACATTACGTGCGAGCGTGAAATTTTCGAAATTAATAATATTTCTAAAAAAAATGTATTAATCGGTACAAAACAATTTAGGCGCCATTGATAATCGACCAAATGTCGACATATTTTACGTGTGTACGTACCTAAACGCGTCATGGGAAAACGAGTGTTAAACTATCTCTAACGTGTTAAATGGTTCAAGTACTCCATAGTAAAACCATAGACATAAACGATATTACGGAATCGCCCCATAATCCGCTAACGATTTAACACAAAAATATGTTCAAAAATTGGACAATGTTAAAAGGAATAACGTTTTAAACGTATTTCTATTATTTCTTTTAAAACGTTTAATACACTCGAGATATTTTTAAAAAAAATGAAATACTACGCTATGACCTTGTGTATTGAAATAACAAAATATTACATTTTGAAAATCAATCACATAATAAAGCATGAACTGTTGAAGGTAATTTATTTTTATGTATAAGCACATATATACGCATATACATTTAGGTTTTCCATAATAATCACTTTTTATGTTGTAGAGTGTACACGACTAATCTACCAAACCGAATTGTAAATCACGGTGAAAAAATACAAATCACCACTTCGTCATAATGGTAATAAACATACCATGTACTTAGTGTTCAATTTTTTATATCTATTAACGGGGAAAAGCATTTCGATCCATTAAATTCAGACGTACGCTTAAATTAAGAATATCCATCAAGTTAAAATAATTTAAATTTTATAACACTTAGCGACTTCGTAAATTGTGGTGATATTAAGTACCTACCAATCCCATACCGGTTTCGTTTCAAAATAATCTTACTAAATTTCTGTTTTATTCGGTAAAGAAAACATTATTACATTTTGATTTGTCTAACGTATATCTATCATAACATTCAACAAATCTCAACATTTCATTTGTAACTACACGTCCACGCGAAATCGACAAATCAGCGATAAGTTTAATTATTTTGTGACACACGGTACGTTTTAAACAAATTCGTTCGTTTTCGGCAAATTGTTAAGAGCGAAACTTTTTTGAAAATCGAGAATTTTCGTTTATGTTACAACAAACGCAAATGCTACTTTGATTATGGAAATCGTAATTAATATAAATTAAAAGTTTTTAAATATATATATATATACATTTTCGCCATCCAAAAAAATGTTACCTATTATTAAAGTTGTTCATAAATAAAGAATGTTTTTTAATGGAGGAAAGTTTGTAACTTATTCATTTGTACGCGTACTAACTACGACATTAGTCACATAATTCGATCTTTCCAGTAATCTGTGTGACAATGATGTAAAATTCGAAGACAGCCAATGTACCTATCTTACAAGTAGGTAATAATAATCCGAGTATAGTTAGTTGGCAAAAATAAAAACGCGGAAAAGAATTACCGACAGACGTTCGAAGATCGATTGTATTTGAAAACATTAAATACAGACGCTTATTAATGTTCAACGCGGTAATCGAGACGATCAATACGTATCATATAATATATATATATATATTTCGTTCGGAAATATTTATTACTTTCCTGCTTGTAATATTGAAAGAAAAACAATCTGTTTTTAATGAAAGAATTAAGAACTATTCGGAGAAGTGAATTTTGAAATGAGATTTGTATGCGTCGATTTTTACAATAAGAATTACGTTTATTTTAACTAAGTAAAAATCGAATTAATATTCCATTTTGGTTTTTAGGTTGTCAGTTTGCTTGTCGAAATAGTGAGTTCGTTTTCCAATGAACATCCGATGTACATCTAATGTGTTCTTAGTCTATTCCATCAGATTTTTATCCGAAACTTTAATATATTACGACATTTTAGTTCGCGTATATGTATTTATAATATTTATATTCGATCTTAATATATACGCCTATTCCCATATCGATATGATATATTTATAACCATGACTAGGCAATTACCTTTAATGACAAAATTCCTCAAAAACAATTATAAAACTAGCTGTATGACTATAGCTAATTTTATACAAATAATCCGATGACTGTACTATCGCGGTGTTAGAGAAAATCAGAATTTTTTTTTATTTCGCATTCCATCTTGCAATTATTAAACTTATCGTTTTATATAACACGTTTTAACGAAATTTGTATTTTATAATACAGCAAAATATACAGCTTTATACTCTGAGCAAAGTGACGAATTCCTTATATTTTTTCGTGATATTACGTTTTACTCTTTTCACACCTTTGCATAGATATATCAATTTAAAAAGGTAATTTTCTGAAATTCCCCCAGTTCATTTTTTGAATGAAAACTATAAAAATATAAATAATCCTAACAGTATTTTTTAGTAATCGTAAAACAACAGATATTTCGCATTTTTCCCCAGCTTTTGATTTTGTAAATTGTATTCAGACACGAATCTAAAAATCTGAAATACGGAAGCTAACGTTTAACACGTTAGTTGTCGCGTTTCAAAATGCCGTACAATTTTATCATGTTATAACACGTTTATTAAAAATCCACTTGTTAAACTGAACGATTATTTTCGATGACGTCTAAAAAACCTTTCTAGACGTAATAACTAAAACAACTGTATATAAAATGCGTAACGTCAAACAGTTGAACGAATGCGACGTTTTAAATCTGTAATGTAATTATTTTGTATAGGCAACTAAACTAACTCGAAAACCATATATGTCGATAGTATTGCATTGAAATTAAATAATTCTCAATGGCACATATTAGGGCACTGGTTAGGATCAAACAAATTTATATAACCAACACACTAGTTTGGATGAATATATTACGTATTCGTTTAAAAGTTAAAGTCGTTTAGTATATACTTTATAATATTTATAATTTTATAAGTTTCATATACTTTATAATTTTTTAATAATTTCAAAATAAAAATACGATATATTACTGGCACTTTGGTGCTTATAATATATTCCAATTGAAATTCTGTAAAAATGCTTCAACATTTAGGTTTTGTGTTGCGTAAAAAGAGGAAATTATATATTTATGTTGGGAACGGTTTTTTATGTAAAAATTAAAAACAAAAAGTTTCGAATATTTCAAGAATAGGTCTATTTAAAAAAAATATTTGTATATACGGTTTTAGAAAATCGAATCGCCATAAGATCATATATAATTATCCAAGTAGTCCAGCGTTTTAAAGATTAATATTCCAACTATACACTGACGACATTTTTATATTACCCGTTAAAGTTATTCATTTTTCGGTATATACACGAAATGAAACAAAAAATCCTATTAGTTAGAAGTTTTTTGTGGTACTTATCCGTTTCTATTATCTAAAGAACGCGAAAACAGAACGTAATCTTAGGTGTCGAGGGAATAATAAAATCGTATAAGACGAACGACATTGACCTACGCGCGTAAGTACATCGTGAGACGAAGAATTTAGCATAACCGTAAGGAGATTGTAAAAACGAAATATAAATTATAATCGTAACCATCCGAATAATTAATAAAGCGTTAAAACCTAAATAACCGAAAAATATGTACCGCAAAATATGCGCTGCGCATTATTTTATACAATACAATCTATCGTAAATCGGAAACTAGTTAAATAAGAAAACCTCGAATTCTTCCAAAATCTGTTTAAAACAGAAATTTCGTTCGTATCCGTGCGATCGTGTCTCGAGACGGATTTCGGAGCGTATACAAATACATGGTTGTTGTTACGAAAAATAAAAAACAAACGGATTATACGCCATACTATTTCTTCCAAATTCGTATATAAATATGAATAACGAAATTTGTTCGATTCGTGTTTACCAGTTAAAGTACATTTCGTATAAAATTCACGCCCCTAATCTACCTGCCACTTAAAATAGAAATAATGCGCGTACGTTTTATTACTACACTTATTATGGTAAACAACGTTAACGTAACGTGTTAAAAATACAGTTTCAAGGTTATCGGTTACTGGGCGGAAATTCAAGTAAAATTTCTCACGATAATACATAGGCCGAAAATATAATACATTTTGGAAACCAAAACGATTTGATACATATCGTTTTTTGGTACAGTTTCGTTAGCAGCTAAGGTTACTAACTACTAGAAGAAAATAGCTACAACAATAATAATAATTAAAGAAATTATATATAATATATACGACTCTATATAACACCTAAAAACTAATATTTAAACGATATTACGAATAACACGTGAAACTATAATACATTCGTACGTACGACTATAAAATACTATACTGTATTCGCGTTTGTTTACCAGACTTATTTATGTCTAACGTTGAATCCCGTAATCCAACGTTAACATGAACGCACGTGTCTTAATAAACTAGTATACGAGACGAAAATCAAAAGTAGTATAATTATTTGTAATTAACTTTGTTTTCACACACGGAACGATAGTTGACGAAGTATTTTGCGCCACGCTTATTTCTCAATACGCGTTATGTATACGTACAACGCGTTTCACAATAATAATTAATATTGACGTTAAACGAAACTTGGCGCCAAATGCGAACTAAACGTTTCCAAAATGTCTACTAGCTTTCGTCGAACGCATACAGACGAATTTTCTAAGATCACGAAATATTCTATTTTACGCGAACGCCGCGGATCACACGGTCGTTAATAATACGTTTATACTAACAATTGTATATACTTTATATGTATACGTTTTAAAAATAACGTCTCGAAAAGTTTGAAAGAAAAAACGAAACAAGAAGTTTAACATTTACCTTTTAGGTAATATTGACACGTTTAGTTTCGTACTAACGTAAATTCCACCGTCAGAACAAATGATCTCGCAATTTCTCCGTCATTACTACTTAAAATGTTACATACATATGTATATAGGTTTAGTATGACGCCTGTTTTATGAATTAGTAAATTGTATCTATTATTTTACAGATAGCGTATTCGTTATACACAACCCCTTTATTACAATAAGGTAACCTGTAGCGTTCCTTTTAAGAACACGGGTGTCCTCCTTATCTGGACAAATACCGATTTAAAAAACAAATTTTTTTTAATTTCTCATTTTTATCGAACTATTTGTTTCACGTAACATTGATATACCTAATATCGTCATCGTGGTGTAATAAATACCAAACCTCGTATCGATATTGATTTTACTTCGACATATAATACATAAATTATGAGAAAAGTTATTCCGTTTTTTTTTTAAAAAAGTCTTAACTAATCTGTATTCCAAAACATTTCAGAGATTTTATGTTTTTACAATTGTTTAGCGTTTCTTATTTTGCTGACTCCTGAAAAACAAATTAAAGATATCTATAAATTGTCTAGATTAAATCGTGCAAAAAGTGAATTCATACGTTTAATTTTAAAAAGCTTAGATAGTTAGTAATAAATCGTAGAACTTTGCTTCACAAAATATAAATCGATTGAAGAGAATTTTTTTTAAAATTGTTGACATTGTACTTTTACTCTAAGAAATATTCGATTTCTTTATATTTTTTAAGAATGTTATAAAAAACGATTACTATTCATTACTTAAACTGACAGTTTTTAATGTAAATTGTAATTAAACGTAATATAAGAAAAACGTTGTTTAAAATGCATTTATCGATCAATTACATATTCACTATTCGAAACGTATTATTGCTTAACATAATTTTACAGTAGCGATTACTCCGATTTTAATCGCGTGTTCTTTCTTTTCGTATATTAATGCGTAAATTTGAGACACAAGTCTAAAATCAAGATTACCAAGTCCTAATTTTATATAGCTCGGCATATTGTTTAGTTAGTATTCAATTTGAATTATGCCTATAGAAAACATTAATGAAAATATACGTACACACGTTATATACTACTTTAAAGTGTATTTTCGATTCGGATTATCGAAACGCCAATTCTATACGTTGACTTCTTCTTTTCGACATCGTATAAAATAATATATTACGTTTAATTCGTATTTCATATAGAATAAAACTATCCCGCAATTTTTAAAATGTTAATAGTTGAAAAACTGGTTTTGGATGGGTGACCGTTTCGTGAAATTCCAATATTTTATTAACAACAATCGAATAAAATTACTTACCTGAAAATACGATTTTTATCCCCAGAATCACCCAAATTATTTTCTTTAATTGCATTAATATAGTGCCTACATAAACATTAAAAATGACGTATTCACCTTTTGTTACTATTAAATAACCTTATGTTTATCTACCATACGATTATATAGTTATTCTGCCGTAAAATATATTGTATTTCTTTTAATGAAATGTGTTCCCTGCGAATAATTTATTATTAAACAATGACAATTGATATATAAGTACTCTGACGTTTGTTTTTATATAGAATAATTAACGTCAGTTTTATTGTAATTATTTTCCCATATATTATATCCTAAGTAGAAAATTGTATTTAACGTGAATTAGCGTTCTATAAAGACATTTTGATATACTTATATAATATAATTATTTGAAATAGTATTATACCGGTGTTCTTTTTTAAGACATTTTATTCAAAATGGAAATAAATAACGAACAATATAATTGTACATGCAAGGTGTTATTGATCGTTTAAGTTACATCAGTAAACTTTACGTAATAATATACGTCTATATAACTATACATCTATATTGTTCCCGTGTATATATATATATTCTATTTCAATTTTTCTATGCAATAATTTATTTAATCGATAAATTGTCCTTGAACACTATAAACAAAATAACGAAATTACTATCTTACGTCAATTTTTTCTCGTCCTTAATCTACATATATATATACTAAGAAATAACAAGAGATTGCTTCAATAATCGTGTTCATTTCTACTTTATTTAACACTTATTATTTGAAAATTGTTAAAACGATTAATTTATTCGTAACAATATTTTATATGCTACAATAAATTGATAATAGGTACGCACTAATCAATTTCCCAGATATTTCTGAGACAAATATCATGAATTTAGAGGACGAATCACGTTGAAACTATCTCTCGGTTATTTATTTTTTGAAAGGCACTATTTAAGCTCTATTATTCTCTGCGAAAAACGAAAATATTACCATTTCGTATTACGGTTTACCGCGTTTTTTATTTAATTATACATCATATTCTGTACACATACACACACACACACACACACACACACACACACACACACACACACACACACACACACACACACACACATACATACACATATATATAAAGGTGTGTGTGTGTCTTTGAGTAGAATAAATTCAAAAAAATATTTCCAACTCGAAAAAAGTTCCGAATAGTTTTAAATGATTGTTAAATTTAAAACATCTAGAATTTACTTAACAATTTGTATTCAAATTGAATTCAAAACTATTTTAGTATTCTAGACATTTCACAGATAAGCTAATGGTAGTGCTTTCTAGACATTACTTATTAATAATTTAGATTTAATAATTAATCTTGATTGACAATTTTTTCAATTTTGCTAGTTTTACAAAAACCTGATGATTACCGCAACAATGCGTGCTTTATTTTATATTGGACGAATATAAATATTATCTTTATTTTCAAAGACGAATAGTAAAAATAGACTGGTAGATAAATTCTTGAAATTCTAAATTTATAATATGAACCTAAAAAATAAATATTATTTTATCTTTACGCGTATAATATTTCGTTTAAATATGTGAATTATGATCGAAAATGTGTACGTAAAATAAATTAAATTATAGCGGTTATTATTTTCCTGGAAGAAGTTCCACTGGTTAATATATTAAAAACGAATAATATCGATTTGAATTTTATATATATATATATATATATATATATGAACAAGTTATAAAATACACTGAAGCTGACTAACAGTGATTTCAATATATATATATGTATATATAAGCATGTAGAATTCCGTATATATTTTGCGATTCAATCTATCAAACTATCTTCGATCTTTCACGGAATTTATATATTCTTCCTAGTATGTTGAATGACGCACTGGTTTTTAAAGATCTCATTCTTAAAAGGAAATATCGACAAATACGAGTATAAATGATTGTAATATAAGAGATCGCATAGCTAATTAAAACCTTGATCCTGATACGGGTAGGAGATAGGAATCGAGTTCACAATTAGTAATATTCAGATTCTTTCGAAAAATACATCGATAATTCAGCGAAATTATCAAAAACTTTGAGTATAATTTTTTTTCGTTTTTCGACAGTAAACGTAAAAATAATAATAAAAATTAATATTATTATTCGACAGTAGTACAAGGATAAAAAAAAACTCGTTTCGTACACGATTCACACGAATAATAACAACTGGTCGCGGTCGCCTTCCGGTAACGTCTAACACGATAATACACTCGGATGAAACTACAAATGAGTGGCGGTAACAACGCACGGTGCACGGCGACCGCACTATAGAGGGGACGCGACGCCCTTACGATACCAATAAAATGGATGTACCGCACACTTCAGACCAATGTCTAGCCGATACTTGCGACAAGCCATAACCTCTGTTGAGTGCCGAGATACTTACTTTGACTTCGCCAAACACACACGCACAATATGATTGCCGACATTTTCAAAATTTCCTGCAGTCTTGTGTGCGTCTTTGGGATCGTTTCAGCCGCCCCGGCCACTGTTAAATTACGTGAGTATTGAACTTAATTCGATTTCCATTATTATTAGCGGCTTAACTATTGATGAAGGAAAAATACGACCGTATTCGGGTCAAGACACTGGAGGTGGTCCGTTGTACTTTGAAATATATACGTATATTAGATCGACGTAAAAACTTGAATTTTGTTATCTACTCGAATCGTTTCTAAATTCTTAAATCAATTATTTACAATTTTCGTTTCGAGGTTGTATTACGAAATTTAAGTATAAGGAACTTTAAATAAATGTTGTATACGAATATATATATATATATATATATAAAAACTAATCAAATGTCAACTCTAACTAAAATATTTACGGTCACTACTTCGAATATAAATTCATTCGCGTAACATTCACTTTACGCGTAAAAAATCCCCCTCCGGTTAAAATTGATAATACTCGAATATATACTAAATCCGAAAATTCGGAATCGAATATTTCTACCTTACAAAGTTAATCGTTACAATGAACATCCCGCGTATGTTCGAAAAATTTACTATTTAATTAGCGTCTAAGGTTTTTTCGCCCATTACTCGACAACGTTTCAAAAATAAATATTGAAACATTAGACAATGTATATATTATATTCAGACCTATTTGGACATATGACATAAAACTCCGGGGTTTGGCGAAAATTTCATCGCCAACGAAATACAAGTGTTTCAGTCCCGGTCCTACGTATCGTACTTAATAAATACGATCCCAACAATAAACAACCCCATACGAACGTCCTTACCGTACGCCTATATAGCCGAACTCGATTTCAAAATGTTTCATCGCCATTCCAAATCCTTAAATGGTTAACCAGACATCCAACAATGTTCAGGAAAATTCGTTTCGCCGACTACAGCTGAAGCGGTATAGAAATCTCTTTTAATTTAAACCAGCCATTACAGTTCCGTCAATTGACGGTTTTCTTCATTCTCCTGAATCATGTGTGAAACGTTATAACTTATGTTTATTATACAAAAGCGTGTACGAATTTTATATTTTCCTGATAAAAAATAATAAATCAAACGTTTTAACTACTCAATTATTGAAATCATCAAATACTTTACGTTGTGTAAATTGATTATGTACGTCCATAAAAGGGCCGGTTTGGTTAAAAGCAGAAAAAATGTTATATACATATATATGAGCATTTTTCTGATTTTTTTATTAAATATGTTAATTTATATTCATTGAATCATATTTAAACAAGAAAAAATCTCATAATAAAATATAATTTATCTCGATGTTAATACTGTCAATAATTATTCACATTTATATTACAGTGTTCACATTTTGACGTGTATATAAATACAAATACACATATATAAATGTTTGTGTGTGTGTATTTAAAATTAAATAACGAATAATTTAAATATTTTTTAATAAATCGATTTTAATAACTGTGTTTGTAATAACTCGCAACAAAATATAGACATTTTCGATTAAGTAACAAGAATTACGAAATATTTTTCAAGAGGGTTACATACGATATTTCAAGACCATTTTAATTCATGGAGCTATAAAATCTAAAACATTGGTTAAAACCGTTCAATACTATAAACAACTCCTTACAAACCAAAAAAGAAACGGGGCCTTCCATGTACTACACGTATTACGCCACAAAAACAAGCTCGTGAACTACTATCGTGTGGAAGAGTAATGGATATTATTCATTATGAAATTCGTTTCTGAACAACTAATAATTTAGAGTTCGAAACTATTACGCGTGTAATTTTAAACATAAAAATCACGACCAATATAATATTTATTCCTTCAAAAAATTATAATTGCGTAACGGTATTCGCTATGCATGTTGATGATTCGTCATTGTGTTTTGTTAAAATCGAAAAATATGGCAATTTAATAACGTATTTTTCTTAATTTTTTCAAATTTGCATACACACACATACACATATTATAATAACTGTTAATATTCGTTTGATTTTAATATGTTCTTTAATCCTTGTATTAGGTCAGAGATGTAACGTGTTATAAATATAATGGAATTATCTATTTTATTAAAATGTATTATAAAATCAAGAACAAATCCAATTGTAGGTATATAAAATTAAATTACAAGTTTTCTGTCATGTCTTGACCATTTTAGATAGATTTCAAATTATTATATAGTTATAAACCGACTTTCCAAAGACCACTCTACATTTGGCATAAGTACCTACACATATATGAAGTTGTTCAAGGCTGAATAAAAATTAAAACTTCAACAACTTTAATAAAATGCGTATTAATATCTACGCCGATACGAAGGTATTTTATAATTTAAATTTTCAAACCATTACTACATGTTTACTTTATGGTACAACGTAATATTTGCAAGTGTAAATTATTAAACAAAAATGTATTTACGATATTATTATTCGCTTATAATAAGTTTATGTGAAACAGAATGAATTGAAAGTTTTTCGTTTATTTTCATACGAATATAATAATGTAATAATGCTCGTTTAATTTCATTTATCTATTACAGACGTTTTAATGTTAATATCATGTCTTAAAATCAAATTTGTAATAAATAACAAATCTATAAATTATATTATTGAAACTGAAATGGAAGCTACGAGCTTCTAATTACATAAAAACGACGGTAAAATATAAATACACAAAATTGGTAATTTTACAAATATAAAATACAAATTATGACGATGGGAATTAATTTTTATATCACGATCATTAAGTCTAATCTATTTTGTTCTAAAAATAATTGTATTTTTTGTAAATAAGACTAATACTGTACATTGTACGTAATTGCGTAAAATAAATACGTTGTTAAATATATTTTCATATTTATAAAATATTAACTTTCGGCCCCTATCACGTTTAATGTGATAAATATAAATGAAAACCAAAAAATCCCTAAATATATTGTATCATGTGATGTGTTATTTCCGCAAATGTAGATTTTATTACAAGGTCAGTAATATTTAAAATACTCTTGACATACATTTGAATGTGTCGTTCAGCCCCTTTAATTGTAGAACATCACTTCAAGGTTTTCGGGTCATAGTCTCTACAACTAAATATAGTAAAAAAATAAATCGAAAATTACACGATTAACAGTTTAAAATGGTACATCATTGAGAAAATATTAATAAAAATAAATACCACGTAAAATGTTGATCAAACAAAATAGCGTTAAACGATTTTTATGTATAATTTGAGAAATTGTTTTCATTCTGAAACGTTCATCTCGTAACAAACACTAAATTACGCTCGTAAAATCGATCTGGTATATCATATTCGTTTTATTAGATATTAATATCGAAAAAAAGTGTCCAAAATTGTCCATAATTATTACTATTGTCTCCTAGTTAGTCGTATTTAAAAATCTATAACACCTATTGATTATACAATCGTCAATAATCCACGTTTTATTCCTAACAATTATTTCCATTTGTAGGCATAAAAGAAAACTTATATAGGAAACGTATAATTTGTTAATTCTGAGTTTGGAATAGTCGTGTACGGCACGGCGAATATTCCCTAGAAAATGAAGTATTATTTCACCCCGTCCTTCTATGAACTTTAAAATACTAGTTATGGATAAGTCGTTTTACATATATTTATATTGACTGGAAAATAATGGAACGTTGTTTATGTTTTTAGCAAAAGGCTTTGTACAGTGTAAAAGGAAAGACCCAAAGTTAGGCGAATGTATAAAGAATTCTCTGCAAAGTGCCATTCCGCATTTAATAAAAGGTACACATTCGGGTCATAAATTGTCCGCTCGAGTTTATGTTTATATTCGTAAAATGTATTCCAGGTGTTCCGAGTCTTGGATTGTACCCAATTGACCCACTTCGTATAACGGCGTTAGGAATAGACCAAGGCAGTGGACCCGTCAGCATTAAGCTCAACTTTAGAGATTTGGACATATCGAATATTGGCAGCGTGATAATTAACGAAGTCTAGTAAGTAGTTAATAAAACGATTGTTTTTCAATTTTACCAAAATCGACGTTATATGGAACGACACAAATGATGATTATAGTGCTGATCTGGATAATTACAATATCACGTTAGACGTAGCTTTTGAAAAGCCTATTACATTGGACGGGAATTACGATATAAAAGGCAAAGTAATTATCCTACCGATCACCGGCGACGGATTAAGCAAAATCGTTCTCGGTACGTTATTTCGCGGTGTTCATAAAACATATACCGACTTCGTAATTTTTTAAAATTTTTTTTTTTTTAAAGAAAATCTTAAAGCAAAATTGAACGTATATTTGATTCCTGTGGTAAGAAATGGGCATACCTACGTTGACATCAAAGACCTCTTATTGTCGTTCACCACAAGCAAAATGCGTATAAAGTTGGACAACTTATTCAAAGGAGACAAAGCTCTTGGTTAGTCTATACAATAATGTTTCGATAAGAATTTAAGTACACGCAAATGTATAAATATAAATTTATCTATATATTTTAGTAAAATAAAATAATTCGCCAATATATTGTACACGATTAATAGTGCGAACACGTATACTTTTCTGTTTCAGGAAACAATATGAATACGTTCCTAAATGAAAATTGGCGAGAAATATTAGCCGAATTGCAATCGAATTTCGAAAATGCCTTAGCCGCCGCATTTTCTGGCGTTGCGAAACAATTCTTCAGTAGAGTACCGTACAATCAAATTTTTAAAGATTAGGAATTTTAATTTTGTTAGTTACCAAACTTTAAACGTTAATTTATTTTATACGTACTCGTGTTTAACTGTGTTTGTACCTGCTATTTTTATACAAATATAAACTAATTAATTGTTTTGTTTTATTTCGTATACACAATATACACTCATTTTTTTTATCACTTACGGTTTTATTTAATTTTTCACGTACAACGAAATAAGGACTCATTTTATAAACCATTAAAAACAACCAAGTTTTACGCTCGTTTTCCAATCAAAACACTTAACAAAGCTATTAACGAATATATTATTACGTTAATTGAAAATAAACGATTTATTAAATCAAAATACTTTTATACGAATACAGTTCCTAGTTTTAATGTATAACTAAACAAAAAACGTTTATCGTATACAACTTCTGTACTAAAAAAACCCCATTTAAAATTTAGTTAAAGAACGAATTGGAAAATTGGTGTGCACTTTATGAAACAAGAGAAATTACCTGATATAATGTGCATTGCAAAAATATAACTCGTAGCTAAATAGATTTTAATGACGATATTAAATCACAACGTACCAAAAAACCGGTGATAAATTAATCTCACACGCAAACGTTAATGGCTATTAATTCAGTCGTCATTTAAGAAGGACAACGCGTTATTAAATCATCACAAATACGATAAGACGTTAAACAGAAGGTCCTTAACTTCTTCGTCCTTACGCGTTGAAAATAAAGAAATTCGAATAACTAACCATTTTAGACAATATTTTTAATCGAAAACTCGACTAAAGCGCATTATCGCTGTAATAACGGATGTTGTAAACAAATTATTACCATTTTTATCTTATGTATTTAATGTTTGTTCCTATTTCCAAAAACACAATACTCGGGATTTACGAATATAAATTATTACTTAATGTATTGGGTAATAAGTTGCAAAAAACATATCTTACACTATTCCACAATATTACGTTAAAAAATAGATATTGTTGGTTATCATTGTCCACTTTCACACAATCTGTAAGACAAGATTTATTGCTGCGCCATTAGAATAATATAAATTGAAAATATAAGCACGTCGAAATCGTGCAAAACAATATACATTTACATATATAACTATAGCTTATTATTATTCGTTTAATAGGATTTCAAACGTCATCGAATATAAAAACATAAAAATATACCGAGTAACACCTAATATACGTGTTCGATATCCGAATAAAAATATTTATTATGGCACGAACTCGACACGTAATTTTGAACATAAAATTGTAATGATCGTTATACGACTTTATATCTATACTGCAGGTCTTGCCTAGTAATTCGCTAAAAACCAAAAAATAACAATAAATACGTTGTTTAAAACACAAAACGCTTTTTTGTTTTTTCTTTTATAACATTTTTTTTTAAATGTTATAACGCTCGTTCTCTCGTTATCAAAATTGAAAATTACGTATATTAGGTGAAGTTTCAACTTATACCCGCTAATTAACGTACGTATATAATACAATTTTATTAGAATATATCGGAAAAGACCATTCAATACGGACGTCGAAACACAAAAATAAAATCATATCGTCAGATCTTAGTACTTTTCGTCGAACATATACGTGTAATATTCACATCGCGTTTATGTCCATATCGTGAAATTGAACGGCGTTGTCTTCGTGTCACACGTAATTACACAATCTTGATTGATTTTCACGACGCGGATACCTAAACTATATACATATATATATAACGAAACCTATTACGGATATCCAAATAACGAGTTCCGCAGTTTATGAAGTAATAATCATTTAATTATATTTTCAACGTTATCGTTTAAGGTCCGAAAATTTTTTTTCGTCAACTTCTAAATATGGATGCTGTACGTTTTTTTAGAAATTATTATCACTGTAAATAAAGAAAGCTTTATTATAAAGAGTTAATTCAAAAATTAACTGTAACATTTTCAGTTATATTATTAAAACGCTTTTCACATACTTCTCTGGATAATGTAAATAAACGTAACGTCGTTCCAATTTATATAGTTTATTGTCCATTTATTTTTCAAAACTTAAGATATTCAAACAGATGCCTTTTAAATTTCTGTTCATAATTTATCCGAAATACTATAATTGATGGAAATAATTGTCGAGCTTAATTTGTTTATAATGGCGAACATATACGTACTGTATTTACACTATAAAAGAACTTTAATGACTTCCCGATTTCATCATGTATGGTGCAACAGTAGTTGTCAATAATATTTACATGCGTCATTTCATGTTTGCATCTGTTCATATTATGATAATTTTAAAAATTCGATTAAGCGTTTTGTTGTTAGTTTAATCTGACCACTTCGAAACAAAACATACTTATCATATTAAACACATATTGTGAAAAGGTTATTTTTGTATTTTTAAATTACGTTATTTTAATTCTCATGGACTAGAAAAATGACATATTATTTCTTTTTGATTATTTTGTTAAATAGTATTAAATGCAATTTTATTTATAAGAGCTCTGACTAGTATGGAATCCGTATATGCCATTGATAAAAATAACACAAATATGAAATCGAAAAAAGTGTACCCGATTTTCTGAGCCCTTAATTCATATTTTTTTTATTTTGTGGTTTCCATTATTTTCGCCGTAATAAATAAGCATATTTGAAGGCGATTTAAAAAAATTATCGTTGTTTTATTAAACCTAGTCAAAATTAACCGTTAAAATATTAAAAATTAATAAGATTGTATCATTTACATTCATAAATAAATGCCCAAAAAAAACAAATTGGTGTTTACAAAAATGCATTATATAAATAACTTACAAAAATGTATTGTTTTTAAAATATAAATAAACAGTAGTAGTTCTGTACAACAGTAAATAATAAAACACGATTTATTTCCCATATTGTTTATGCTAGTTCATTAATGAGCATTTTAATAATACGAATATTCATTTTGATTAAACACTATTACAAAACGTTAAAAATGTTCGATGTGTATATATGACGAAAATTATAAAGTAGGTATTTTTATATGTTTCGCTAAATATGCGAAAATATATTTTCTGAAACGAAACGTTTTCGAGCATGTTCAACTGTCATAGAAATATTGCAATTACCGTTGCAAATATACGAAACAATGAGGACATCATATACGCTGGTAATTGGATACTTAAATATACCAAAAATGTCGTCTTCCTGGACATTATTTTTGATTGTCCAATTTGAGAAGTCACCCAATCGAACTGAAATAAATTATGACCGCCATTGGCAACACCGACCTGTTAAGAAATTTACGAGTATGACACTGAAATATAATATATGAGGTCAAGATGTCCATCAATATTAACATGTCACACGGTGTTGGTCTTACAACAAACCGAATGTATAAATTCAACTGCATTCTGAGATTAGACATCAGTAGTTCGATATTTAGCGTATCGAGCGTTTACTAATTTCGCGTAAACCAATAATCGTCCAAACAAGACTAAAAAACGATGGCGTTCCGACGAAATACCGCCGTGCTAATATCACTGTATTGTCTTACGTGTGTTCTAAAAACGTCCGCATCTGTAATTAAACTGCGTAAGTGTTTTCAATTTTTCAAAAATTAATTCCTTTTTAATTATCGCAAATTATTTTCTTTTTCATTTTTGTTTTATTTTGTAGCTAAAGGATTTGTAACGTGCAACAAACGCGATCCCGACGTCAATGTATGCATCCAACACGCACTACAGGCGGCCATACCACATTTAGTTAAAGGTACGTGATTTTGAAACCCTTTATTATTACATATTATATTAAACACCGCTATTAGGTGTCAAATTGAAAAGGTTCGTATGACCTTATTGCACGAATTAATTTATATATATATTCAAAAATCGACTTTAAGAACGTCATAGTTATCAACGTAAGTTTTACGTCATAAATACGTATATATACAAAATGTACATAATATAACCTTATTAAAAGGTCTCAGGATTGATCTTATTAAGAAGAGTAAAAAAAATTACGTAGCTGTATTTGTAAATATTCAGGTCCTATAATTAATTATTAAAAAAAAAGACGTAAAATATTCCAACCGACGTAGCTATTATTAAAATTTAAATATTATCCCAAAATATGAATGTCCTCTAATATGCCTAACACATAAAATACGCACCATTGTTGTCTGGGGGTAAGGTATATACATATATTCTCATCTATTGTGGTACTGAGTACAACGGCTCGACTACTATAGTTATTCATGAATAAATAACGAAAATAACGCGAGTTTTTAATGAAACGAAAAAAATGGAGAGATACCCAATAATCGTAATTACAAGAATCGAATTCAAACGACACTTGATATTATCCGGCGCTCTCCAGTACTGTCAGGCAACTAGTATTCAAATATTTCTAATTTACTTTACTAGAAAAAACTTAACAGTAATTTGAACTTCAATCAAAATTAACGAGTATTCTTTGATAATTTTTGTCTTCTACAAAAATTGTTGTTGATTAAAAACCAACGAAAAATCGTAACATTCGTGTTCGTGTATCCGTTAAAAATATATACATTTTACGTAATTAAATTTATTTTTGAGTAATCGATAATTTGAATATAGTATGTGTATTTGTCGATTTACAATTAAAACCAAAATAATTTTAACGTATTCAACGTAAATAAATCCGAGGAAAATATAGGCTGTTTTATAAAATAAAAATCAATAAACATAATCGCTTATTACGGTTAACCTCTCAACACGTACGTTTCCTATAGGAGACGAGTTATTATATTTAAACCTACGACATTTTCGGCGTGGTAGATTTTCACAGCGCGTGTCCTTAGGAAATACCTTACCTTGCGTTACTAAATTCGCTTGGCATAATAATACACGGACATATCTAACAACTTGCGTCAACAATGTACGTATCGACATAATCATACTAAAACCGTGGAATTGGAAGATGTTCAATAAATTCAACCAAAGCTTGAAGGTAAACCGATAAACATCATCGATCAAGTCTTATATATATATATATATATATATATATATATATATATATATATATATAACGCCCTGCGTAATAATATCTCGCAAGTTTTACTAAATAATCGACAAATCGGTCGGTCGTTTAATTTCCCCGATAAAACATGCGTATAATACGATATTTATTCGTTATTTTCCCGTCTTTTTATTTTATACATTTCGACAAAAAAATACGTATAAAGGATTTTTCCACAATAATGTCGCACAGGCCCTTGAGTCTAGCCTTCCCACCAATACCACGAGATTCGCTATCAATGTGTCATTATTGTGTTAGCCTTGAACACCGGAAGATCTAAGACGGGCACGTACGTCCATCCGTACAATGACATTAGCATGATGTCCGCACGATTCGAACAATGTGCACGGAATAATATTTTCGCAGATTGGGCCCTAGTACCCTTTCCACTCTGCTTCTACCGCCAATTGCGACAAGTTTACATGTTAATATTCACATACACTAAACATATTAGCAAGACGCGTGTTTGTTTTGAACTTGACCGTGAATAAAAATAATTACGATGATCATTACGAAGTCATCGTTATGGTGATAACAATAAATGCGTGATTATCGTCAAAACATAAAAGTGCCGCCACTGTAAACAATATAATTAATAAGTTGTGAAATCGAAAAATAATTTATTTAAAGATAGTACTTCAATTTTATGTTCGAACGCCGTCTCCAATTTTCCTTATACTCGTGGCCCTTTCATTATAATAACGATAATATTGTATAGATGAGACACGTTAGATTGAAAGCGATTAAAATCTGATAGAACAATAATTTAAAATGACAATTACTCTTCGTTGATGGACGATTTTAATGAACGCCGTACCGATTATATTAAAGAACAATATGCAATTCTCTTAAGAAATATTAAATGTGTAGTAAATGAACTTTGAAAAGAAATTACGAAATATATAAAAAATAAAATATAACATGATACAAATAAAAAAACTTAAAATATGCGTAGGAAATTAATTTACATAGTTTAGTTTTAAAAAATTAGTTATTTATGCATTTTAATTTAAATACAAAATAAAAGGTAAGAAAACAAAATATGTGAGCAAATAAAGAAAAATATCTGTAAAACTTTAACACGCCTCATCGACTTCTTCGACAAATTAAAATGAATTTTATGTTTTCTAGGTATACCAAGTTTGGGGCTAATACCAATAGATCCTTTGACAATATCACAGTTAGATATAGATCAGGGTTCGCGTAACGAACCATTGAATATCAAACTTAACTTTAAAGATCTTTATATACACAATATTGGAGCAATTAAAGTGACGTCGATGAAGTAAATATAATATGAGCCTTCGAGAAAATATTTTATCTTATCCTTTTTCAAAAAATGAACTACATTATTTATTTGTTACTACATGTAACTTTATTAATGTATATTCACAGATCGAAAATAGATAATTATACGTTTAATTTGAAAGCTGATTTCAATGAACCTCTTGTACTTGAAGGCATGTACAATATACAAGGAAAAATTATTATTCTACCGATTATGGGTGAAGGAAGAAGCAATTTGACTTTAGGTATTAATGCTCATTGTGTTAGAATAATATGTTGTATTTAAACGTGTTAAACGAGAACTTTTGATTATACTGATTTGAAATTTTAGCCGGATTAAAAGTATCAATTGACGTAAATGGCAAACCAGTTACAAGAAAAGGTGAAGAATACATGGAATTAGAATCATTAGTTTTGAAATTTAGTACATCGAGACTATATATCCAACTAGACAATCTTTTTAACGGTGATAAATCATTAGGTCGGTAATCCATTTTATACAGATCGTAATTACTCGTTCTTCATTTTAATGTTATGTTTAGGAAATAATATGAACGTGTTTATGAACCAAAATTGGAGAGACATTTTGAAGGAAGTTCAGCCAGCGTTTGAGTCCGCGTTAGGAATGGCATTTCAATCGATCGTTTATCAATTTTTCCACAAAGTACCATATAATAAGATATTTAACTAATTATAGTCAATACGATTTTTAATTAATTTTTTCCCATATTTAATTATGTACTCTTTACTAAACTTTTTCTCAATGTGTATAATTTAGTGTCCATGAAATATCTTGACAAATGTTTAGAATATCGTTAGATTTAACTACTTTGTTTTCATTTAGTAAAAAGTAGTTTAATTATTAAGTAAATTTAATAATTTTAGAATAAATTGAATTTCGTCACATTATCCATACGAAATAATTTATTGAAAACGCCCTCATTCTTATTTTACACGTATACTTAAATAATACTTAATAATTTATAAAAATAAACCAAATACTTCGAATACAAATTTTATTGAATTAAATCGTTACGTATTTATATACCTATACAATTTACAAAAAATAATAAACTTTAAACATTATCTGAAAATTGTTCTCGATAGGTTACATATTTAAACCGAAACAAATAATAAACTAATTATTTTTAGTTTGCACTTTTTTAAGTGCTTTCCATGAAAATGATGATCAAAAAAAACTTTTCTAGACAAAATTATTGTTCTATAAATTACTTGAATATCGAAATATTCAACACAAATAGTACTTGAATCAAATCAATTTTCGATTTTCCTAAGTCTATTGATTTAAAATCACATTAAAAATAACTGCAAAATACTCAACTACGTACACGTTCATTTATTATAAAATCGAGCTTTATTTAAAATGCAACGATTTATCCATTGATCTAAATTTACAATATTAATACAAAAGTGATTTATATACGGACAGGTGCACGGAACAAAAAAGAAGTACAATAATAAAGTTTAACAAATTATACTTAAAAAACTTTCGATAACAAAAATATAAATACTATATATATTTATGTGTTCAATACAGCATTTAAACTACACGTAGTAATTACAATTAGTGTATCTATATCTAGCGTATAATATCTATCAAAATACCTTATAATACCATAGTCGACGTGTTTATCAAACAAACAATTCCTTAAAATTCAAAATTACGTTCATAAAGTTCTTTTTATCGTTGGTGCGTAAAAACAAAAATGTGTGCGTGGCAAATGACAAAATACCAACGATTTGCATATTAATTAAAAATAAAATAATATCGAAGGTGTTTCTATTATTATTACAGATATATAACACCGATAATATTTTAAATTAAAATTTTGACATATTGTACGAATATAATATATTAATATTGTCAATACACTCAAATTATTAAGTATACATAAAAATAATAATAATAACTTTTAACGTTTTTATTCCTGTAAATAGGTTATTCAAATTATAATTGTTTTTCTATTAAAAAGATCTATCCCAATTTTATAATTATTTTACGACCGAAAAGTGACACAAAATAATTTGAAAAATGATAATAAGAAACGTATAGATAAATAGTATTTTTGATCGAATTCTAATTAAATCGTAATACTAGATAATGCAAATTAAATTGTAATCTTTAACCCATCCAAAGTCCTTTTCTATCTCCTCTGCCTCAATCTTTAATCACAATTTTTTGAAACATACGAAAATATAAAAATTTGTACACACGTTTCCATCAAACAATATTAACGTTTACTAAATTTATAACGTTGATAATTAAAAATATCTTCACGGCGGAATAAGCTAACTCAATAAGAACCGCCGTACATATTTATCAATAAACTATAAGGTGTGGTGTCATTATAAATTATCGTCGGATACAATACGAGTCGTAATTATAATTATTATGTACGACGTTAGGGAGCGTCTAACTGAATATTACGAAGCCCGCTAATTTACATTTTTAATTTTATTCTATGTTGCGGATTTAATTGCATATTTCTAGAATATTATTCTCGATTCGAATCCAAACCCCACTTGAATTGTAATAATTCTCGCTGTTTATTTACAGTTTTTTCAATTATTCACACCCGTAGAAACGATTCGTCTATATTGTAATCGAAATTTTACCCGAGTATATATACCAAAACTGCATTGACCTCGTCCCCCTCCAACCATATACGATGTCGAAAGAACTCAAAATCGAGTTGTTTATATATTTTCCTGCAAAATATTAAAATACCGTATGTCAAATCTTATACCGGTTATTACTATGATATTTAAATACCGTTTAAAAAATATGTTTAATGTATATGCGTGTGTGCGTGTGTGTGTGTGTGTGTGTGTGTGTGTGTGTGTGTGTGTGTGTGTGTGTGTGTGTGTGTGTGTGTGTGTGTGTGTGTGTGTGTGTGT
>JAIPRN010001307.1:0-49254 GCA_025469175.1 Geopemphigus sp. TES_GeoC_2020 | reverse complement strand
GCGTTATATTTTAACGTGTATCGAAGTTTGAAAATAGTTTTTCGTTAATTATCGACTGAAAATATACATCTCGTAAGTTCTTCCTAAAATATTTCGGGGAGGTTATTCCTAAAACCTCCCAGTTAGTACGCCACCGACGACGAGTAATGGAAAACACGCGAATTCGCGTAATTGGAAACGAATCCGCGACGCGGATGGGCGGTCACGTGGCGAATAAATAATTACGCGATACGAAATGTCAGTGGCCGGGTAAACCGTATCGGTTCGTGTTCGGGCGGTGAATTGACGCGAAGCGAACAAACGACGTTTTCGAATATATACGAGTACTGGACGAACCGCGGACGGCGTAGTTAGAGTAAACCTCTGCCCGCCCGTTTTCAGACGTCCCGGTGGTGTCCTATACGCCCGTGGTCGAATCGTATATTTTTAATGTTCACGGTCGTGACGTGACCGCGTCGATTCGACGATAGCCATTTTTTCGTCGTTAAATGGCCGTCTAGCGCCGCGAATTCGTTTCGGGCCGTTGTTATACGGAACGCCGCGACCGGAACGACAATACGTCGCCGTGGTGGTCCGTCGACAAGAACGGCTCGCGTGCCGAAAAAAAAGAACAAAAGGGTGGCCCCGAGCGCGAAACACGCGAACAATCGACCGTGCACCTAAATATAATCGACGACGCGTCGACGGTACCGTACGTTCCCGACTATTTTCTAACGTACGTCCGGGCCGTGTTCGACGGTCGTCGACGATCGATCGCAAGGACGATCGTAATTCGGGATCGACGGAATACCGGCCGAGTCCGGCGTCGTAACCACCCTTTACCGTCACCCCCACACGGACAGTAACGACGGTACGTAGTAATATGCGAGTGTACTCACCGCTGGGCGTACGTTGGGGCCCGCGCGTCTGGGAGTCCGCCGGTTTACGCGCGTCGACCGCCGGACGACGGCATCGTCTCCTACGGGGCTGTCGTAGTTCGACGTCGTTAGGTCGCCTTTTCGCGCGTGGACTACGCTTACACGAAACAATACGGCGAAAACTGTCCGTGTGTGTGTGTGCTATTTACACGATACGGTGGGTCATCGTGGCGGAAAACGAGTACTTTACGTTCTTCGTTTCGTTCGGCACGGCCGTTGTTGACGTTTGTCGGCGCGGAGAAGGACGCTCGTCGCGATAACGCGCCCGCGCGCGAAAAATCGATCGTCCGAGGCTGCGGCGCGCTACAGTGTCGCCCTCCCGTTCCGACGTCACGGGATGAAAAACGAAATACGCCGCGAGCGCGCGCATTGTGGGGTGGACATTTCCACACAACTCTCGCCGACTAAAAGCGCGCGAACGACCTCGACCACAAATGACGATCACCCGCGGGACGGTACTTGGCGACCGAACGCCGAGAATTCGCGCACCGATTTTGTGTTCAGCCACGTGTATATATATATATATATTTATTTACGTTCTTTGTTCGTCGGTAATCGGTTTTTCCTCGCGATACTTACGGCTATCGAAAAACAAAGGGATACGGTGTCGACGGTGATGGTC
Source organism: Geopemphigus sp. TES_GeoC_2020 (assembly GCA_025469175.1). Lineage (NCBI taxonomy): Eukaryota > Metazoa > Arthropoda > Insecta > Hemiptera > Aphididae > Geopemphigus > Geopemphigus sp. TES_GeoC_2020. Next base: position 47,715 of record JAIPRN010001307.1, on the reverse strand, counting down.
TACTTACGAACCACATCGGTTACCTATAAGTAAAAACACTGAAAATACGCGTCCCGCGAAAAATTGGAAAATTTTTCTTCTAGAAATGTACGCCTTACGCTTTTTCAATCTCGGTTTCGTCGTTCGCTCGTTTACTTCTTATAATTCAATATCATCCCGCCATTACGTAAATAATACGCGGGCCGTCCTGAAACGAACTATTTTCGTGGACGTCGGATGTAACGTAATTTACGAATAATGTTTACCGGTGGGCGACAATAAGTTCCTGGCTTCGGGTAAATTGAACGGGTACTATAATTTTTAAACGACGAAATACGTACGGGTAACACGTGGTTTTTCGTAGTTATTCTCGGCCTGTCTGCACACTTATGCAGCGTGCGCGCCGACGGTAAAATCAACTTGTCGATATTATTCCGTAACGTTATCGCCGAAAGGCCGACAGAAAAATACGATTTTTTCAAAGTCCCCGTAAGTGTTACGGTACCGTAACTGGACGGACTCTACCCGCTAATTTACTACTGTCGTTACTAAAACACGCGTATCCCAAACACTTTAATCGAATACACGTCGTCGAACGCACGTATTATATTTACGACGCCGACGATCCGCGAATAAACGAGAGATTATTAAATTTAGAACGCGGAAAGGAATAATAATGACCGTACAAAATTAAGGCGTATCGATAATAAACGACAATCGGTCGGCGCGGAAGAAAGGAAAAACGTAAACGATTACCAACGTAACGCGTTTTGTTTTTGATGTTCGTGTACGCGTCCTTACAGATAAGCGCCGCGCGTTCGAAACGAAATTATTCGACGTAAACACGGACCGTCGACGGTAATAAAATAATCGGGCATCATATAGCGCGTAATTAAAAACAAAAACAAAAAACCGATAACGTTCCGAGCTATTTATCGAAACGGCCGAACGATAATAAATATCCTCGAAAAAAAAAACCTTTCGCCTCCGTAACGAAACTACACGCACAGGTTGTGTACGCCGCGTGTAAGCCCAGAAAAAATACGACACTAACGTAACGTACGTACACTATAAAAAGAAGAAAAACAACAACGAAATCTCCGCGAGCGAATAATGTATTAAATACGTCGTGTTGTTGCCACTCGAAACCGGTTTAAGTATAAATAACAAAATGTAAGTTGCGCCGAAATACGGTACGTAAGAATGTGTTTACTGTTTACTAGTGCGTTAGTCACATCTACTATAGGTTTTTCAGCTACGCCGCGGCAACGACCGTTGTACGGCCTAAACACGAATTATTCAACGCGCGCGGTAAACACCGGCGTACGATATTTATTCGACCGCCTCCGACTAGTTTTTACGTTTCGATTCCGCTTCGACCGTCCGTAAGTCGGGGAAACGTACGCCCGTGAAAGACGCGTCGTTTTACCGTACCGAACGGGTTTGTTTATTATTATTTTTCGTCGTAACGAAATGATAGTGATATTTTACTTTTCGAAAAGCGTAAACGCCAAAACGACGACGGATTACGCGTGCCGAAACAACAACACGTCCCTTTCTTTCGTACGCCGGGTCGTTGTCGAGGTGTCCTCGAGGTCGAATTGTAACGTCCTTCGGTCGGTACGGGCGGAAAACAATCTCGCGTAAAACACCCGAATTGACGAAGCGGAAAAGGGTCCGGTGTACGATAATAGTTTATACGTGACAGTGGGTGTGAGACCCGTAACGTTTTATGAATTGTCGGACGCGAAAATGGGACGAGAACGTCAAAACGGTAGTGTGTAGTGACTGGAAAAGCGGAGAAACAAGCGTGTAAACGGACGTAATATAGACGAAGAGAACGAGAAGCGAAACGGCAGTCGTGTGTTTGGGAGAGGTGGAAGGAACGGTTGTTAAATAAAAGAAACTTGACCGTTCGCGGGACGAGGCGCGTACGGGAAAAAAAACCGAAAAATGTCGGTCGTTTTTCGGGGAGGTTCGGAAAAGATAAGACGATTTTTCGAATAATAAAGTTTTATTATTGGTAATTCGAAAACCGTAAACGTTTTCATCGGAAGAACACGGTGACCTTGACGAGTAACACGTCGCCGGCCACGTACCGGCGGTCGGTGAGTACGTCGTGCCGGAACTCCATCGAAGCGCAGACGTCGTTGTCGCCGTCACGGCGACCGCAACGGACGTCGTCCCAGACGCGGGACACGACGTCTTGGGGCGCGACGTCCGTCTGGTCGAGCACGCTGAGCCGTAGCCGGTGCGCGAACGGCCACGCGAGCCGCGCGTCGTACTCGCCGCCGGTGGCCAGTACGGCGGCCACGCGAACGGTCCGGGTGGCCGGGTCCGAGTGGACGGCCAACGCGATACGGTAGCCGCGGGCCGACACGTAGAACGGCGGGCTCAGCGCCCGGCCGTCGGCGAACGTCAGCCGCCAGAACGCGTCCACGCGCCAATAGTAGACGAACATCCGCGACGACGTGCCGTTACCGCCGGCCGTGAACGCCGTGCCGTTGTACGCGCCGATCTCCCGAAGGCGGCCGGTGTCCGTCGTCTGCCGTTCGCTGAAAACGAAAATTGCGTATGTAACGAAAAACGGGGACGGTCTATCCCCTCCGCCCCGCCAGCCCTTCTTATTGTGTACATTACGTTTTCAATCCGTCGCGAAAACGCAACCGGCGTTTTCCGAAACGAATATAATCAACGTGGACGGGACATATTCCGGACGCGTATAAGGTCGCGAAAAAAACCCAACCTACCTAGAACGTTCATCAAATCGTTCGGCTAAAGTTCTGTGCGTCGTAATGACATCGGACCGCGCCCGCGTCATTTCAATCATAAACGACCGCCCGTAACAGTTATTTCTTGTACACGTAGTGGGGCTTTGCTCGTTGAAAACATACGAAAGTAAAACGCGACCGGATAGTGTCCGTCGCGACGAGAAGTTCGACGTTTTCCCCCGGTGGCCCCGTCCCTACAAATTCGGACGACAGGCCGGCCTTGTTTCGTTTTCGCGGTAAAGACTGTCGGACCATTCGGTAAACGTTTGAACCGAAAGGACGGCGAATCGTAAGAACGCACGACGAGAATTCCTCTGGAAGGGATAACAATCGTATTCGGTACACGAAACCGCGTATTTCCCGTTAACCACGGTAACCGTCGTTTCGATATAAATATTTGCGGGCAAATGTCCCGTTTACGATCGACGACTACGCGTAATTCCACACCTCCGTCCGTCAAAAAACACTCTCGTTACCGGTTAGCACAACTACACGAATCGTATTTTATACGAACCCCACGTGGCCGACAGAAGCGCGTTCTAATTGTAGCAATCGTGATTTTACGTTGTCCGCGTCCGTAGTCAACAGCGTTTCGATCCGGCGAAGGATCGCGTTGGTCTCGTCTGAAATCGAACGTATTCGTATTCGCGTGTTCGTCGTTAGGTTACGATACGCGTTTACTTGTGTTACAGACGCCGTGGCAAAACCGCGAAAACTTTCCCTCGGCAGTGGCCACGATACGGTCGGTGATAATTTTACACGACGCGTACTGTACGTCGACGGCGGCGTCCGACGTGACATTGTCCGGGAACGGCCCGTCGACGACCGTCACGTTTTGCCCGGCCGTCGCCGAACGGACGGCCAACAGCGAGACGAGCAAACGGATCGTCCAACCATTGTTACGGTCGCGCGTGTCGTACATCGTACGGGCCGTAAATACGCTCGCGAAAGTCGACCGTCGGTTGGGAACGCGGCGGTACGCGGACAATAGCGACACTGAGGAGTGAATGTGCACGGGACGATGTGGGGCGAAAATACGAGGCCCGAATATTTCTATTTCTAATTCGTTTCGAGTTTTATGTTTACGTCGTTTTTAGTATATACATAGCCGACCCGATTATTTCCGACGTGTACGGGCGCGTGTATCGATCGTAACGTACCCCGCGCGGTACATGTGGCCCGTGCGTATACTCGTAAACAACGATTTCGTTCGGCCGTCGATTTTTGGACGGACCACCGTTCGTCCGTTTATATATATACAAGTTGCAAATTATTATCCGTAAGACAACGCCGATTACGTTCGTTAACTACAGTTCATACTAGCGTTTAGAGCTTTTACCGTTGTCGATATTTACATAAAACGTGCCGGCAAACGTCGATTTCGCTTACGAATCTATAAACTCCTCGAATACCTTGATTCTATCTAGACGCCTGTTCCAATCGTTTACGGATTGGACATTCATTACTGTCCGCCCGTGCTTACAAACTCGGTTTCAACGACTCTCCATTTTTGTTCTTTGCTCGATGGTGCGTTTATTTGTCACCTCCCCCGTATTCTGTTCAACCGTCCTACCTTGTCCGTCCAACGTTTATCCTTTATTGATTTCCCTAAATCTCTAAACGTTCCTCTCTATCCTTGATTCTAGACCCAAACAATTTATATGTTCGGTTATTTCGTTTATTTTGGACGCTGGTTTCGTCATATAGTTGTTTTGTTTCTTACTTTTTTCGTTCTTTTATTTTATATTTATAATTGTTAATTTTGTATAATATTGTAACTATCGAGCTATATAGATGTTTCTGAAAGCTAATAAAAAAAAATTTCTCGAATAAAAAATGGTTTTTTCCCTACATCCGGTACGTTTCGTTAGTTATTATCGCGATTGTACGTACCTACGGGCTTTATAGAAAACGAAACGCCTCGACGTATATTTCTCGCCGTCGAAATCCGTCGATAAACTTAAAAACTCGCCTAAAAAGTACCTCGAATCGCTTAAAGTTGCGTCGGTCTTCGTGTACGTGTTGATTGGTCGCGATATAGTTCCGCGATCAACGGAATCGATCAAAATTGGTTCGTCGATCATTCCGGAACGAGGGGGGAGGATTGTAGTCTCAATAATCGTGTACACTCCAGTAATAGGCGAATGAAAACGTTAAACCCGCGCGCGTTATTATTATACGCGAAACACAAAAATCCGTTTCGTTGTCGTTGTTGTTGTTGTTATTACTATTTTTAATTTCCAGCGCGGGGGCGTAGTGAAAGCGTATAATTTTAGTTTTACGGCGACGCCGAGGACGGATGAGAGAGAGAGAGAGAACGATTTGACCGCGTGCGATATAACGATGAATACGCACGTGCGTACGATTAAAATCAAGCGGACGGGGGGTTCCTCTTTCGGCGTTGTTTTCTTTAACACGCGTATAGGTAGAGAGAGGTACGCGCGCGTATCGTACGACGAGAATTCCACCAGCTCGCCGACGACAATAATACGTAACAAAAGAAAAAAATAATATCGCGTTTTATTTACTACCCGCGCGTATAGTTTTGGCTTACCCGATTACATAACATACGTATATAGCGTCGAATAACCGCGAACACGGTCGAGTTTACGTTATGGCCGCGAAACAAAACGCTTTTGGGGCCTAACCGGCCATAACGCGTCTGTACTTCGAAATTGTTTCGCCGAGAACGATTATTAGACGAGTGGCGTCGTACCCTTTTTCGACGGTGTTTGGTTCGCAACGCCGAAACGATTACACGTTCGCCTCTCCCCGGTCGACCGTTTTCTCACGTCATTCGGATCCCGAACGGTACAAAAAACGTTTTTGTAGCGACGTGTTGGATTTTGTCCGCGACCATGGACGAACGGTATCGCCGCTTTCTTCCAGACACGTTTTTCGATTTTCACCGGCAGCAAATACGACCGGTAGAATCGCAACCACCGGTAAAATGGTCCGCGCCGTATGCGTTTCGGGCGAGACCAATTTCGAAACAAACGACGCGTAATACACCGCGTGGACGTGCGCAATACGGTGACGATATTTTTCGCGTTCGTTAATAGGGACTGTTCGCGTCGCTCGAAATCGTCTTGTAAGGACAGCTCCCGGTAACTTTCGAACCGGAAATAGTAACAAAGCTCTCCGTCTATGTAGTAACTCACTTAAGCGTCGATATCCGCAGCGGTTCGTGACGGTTTTTACACTTTTGTTCAATTCGACGTTTTTAAAGCGCGAGTATTTACCACTATCGTGTCCAAAATTCGATAGACAATCCGAACTTTTATATCGTATACAACACCATAATTATTGCCGTTATTACGCTTAGATCGTACGGGAACGCCTAACGTAAGCGAAACCTCCGTGTACTCGGTGCGTTTATCGTATAAAAATAAGCTAGTGAAATATACGTAAAAACTTTTAAACGACGGCGATTTCGTCAAGTCGGTATTCGTTGGTTCGCTCTCTAGGAAATAAAGCGCGTAACGAATGTGCGCGATAAATGTATACGCTCAGTCCGCCGCGTTCGTACTCTTAAATGATTATTTAACTCGCTGCTATTCGATGGCTCGCGCGATCGCTGCAACGACGGGCACAGCCAATAACCGCCGTTCTTAACCGCGTTCGTCGGACAGGTGAGATGGTTAATTGAGCTTAATGGACGAAAATGGTCGGCGGGAATTCAACACGTTTGTTGACCGAGATTGGGTCTTCGCCGAGGTGTCTTTTACGTATTGTCGTTGTCGACGAACCGATCGATTAAAAAATTACGGAAAAGCGTACACGAGCCCGCCTGTTAACATTTCTTCGCGAAGCACATTGGTCGCTGTCCAACAACACCGCGCGAAACCGTTCTCTTTGGTACGTGATTCGTCGAGAAGCCTTCAACTTCCGACCGTTTAACAAACGTATTTTCCGCGAAATTAATTTTTCGAAATACGGCGTTAACGAATACGTTCGCCGTAAGCGCCGCCACGTTCCGTACGAATATTCTATTACGGGGCGTACGTCAACGTTTAAAAAACGATCGAATCTAAAGCGTTCGGGTTTTTGTCGGGCCGTGAAACAATTAAATCGTCGCCGCGACAATGTGTCCCGGTCGTTTTACTTTCGTTTTTCGTAATATTATTATTTACGTCGAAAATAATAAGAACCGACCACGTCATAATAGAAAAATAGTGGATAAAAGAAACGAAAATAAAAAAACCTTATAATTTACGTGAGTGCGTACGCGCGTTTTAAAAATGTAAACACGCGTCATATTATGCGGGCATATAACGTTATACCGTATATATTACTAGAACGCGGCCCGTGCACGTAGAGAGGCGTATATATGTGTATACTTTTTATATAAACAACTAAATCGTGTATAATATATATAATACTTATTAATATTTATGAAGTATTTCGGGCGTGTAAAAAACAAGTTTAGCTTTGAAAATGCAATAACAAAATAGCGTAAAAACGTATTTTCTATAAAACGTAATTAAGCACGCGTATATACGTATGACCGCGCTGCCAACGGAATATATATATATATTATATATATTACGTGTATATATATATATATATATACGAAACGGCAATAGGCGTACAAACAATTAATCGGCTGAAACGAAATTTCGACCAACCGGTTTATTAGTTATATTATTACGATTCCCGTAACGACCTCTTAAGCACCGGCATGGAGGGGTTGGTAAAGAAGGAGATCGTCGAATATAACGAATGTCCCGCGCGAGGATTCCGTTTCGGCTACAAACGACGCCGGATTTTCTTTGTTCGCGCCTCAGTTCGAACCGGTACGAAATGTCGAGGTCTCTCGTTACCGTTTTATTATTTTTTTTTTTTTTACGACGGTTTCGCCAAAAATACACGAACTGATCGCCGCGTTCGTTTTAAATAAACGCGCGACGGTTATCGATTGTGTCCACGACCAACCGCGATATCGAAACGTCGATCGCTAAACTTGGACCGTCTGTTTTCCTCTCGCTACATTTGTTTGTTCTCGTGCCGGTGATGTGTTAACGGTTTTCCGATAATATCGATTTACGCGAATTCAGCGTTCGGCGTCCGGTGTACGAATTATAATCGTTTAAAATTCGGACAGGGACGGCGGGGAGAGGAAACGTTTAATCTATTTTCGTGTGCCGATTCACACTCGTCGTCAGCGTCGTAATATAATCTCCCGGTTTCGCGATTAAAAATTATAACCGGCGGAGATGGATCGTTTATTTGACATATAAATAACGTTTTCCCGTATACGAAACGTACACGTCGCACGAAACGCGAATAATATTTCATAACCCGCGCGAGTATTTTAGTTTTATAAGCGCGACCGTATGTAACTCCTCCGTCGAAATTAAAAACGTATTTGAATCAACTCCGTCTCGCGTACGGCATATGTATATATATATATATATACATTTACGGTTAATTATTAGTGTATTGTCGCGCGAACTCAACGCTCGGTTTTCGAAACGATTCGTTCGTTTAAAATCGTCTCCCGATCGTATAAACGAAACGAGCTCGAGTATTTTTGCACGGTTTTCGAAAACTGTACGCGCTCTATGTCCATTCAAGTATACGCGCGTAGAAAATCGATAAATTCGAACGTCGTATTACTCGTCAATTAAATAACTTACCCGATCGACCGGCGTTAACAAATACCGTAAACAACTTACAACCCTCACGCTACAAATACGTTAAACGTATTGGGTATATGCAAAAATATTACGCGTTTTCGATCATAACGCTTTAACTTAAAAAAAATTCCTAGTCTCAAAGTGCGCGACGTAGGTCCTAACCTATAGGACAAAAAAATGATCTAACTGAACGGTACGGGAACGGCTTGAATTTCGTCGAATTCGGTTAATTAAAAACGAAAATATGGGCGAAATTCCCGATTCACTTATCGTAAAAGTTATTATTTTGCCGCTAGGCCGGAACCACGGACGGTAATAACGTAAGAACGTATTTGTTTAAACGAAACGATTACGGTCCGATTCGGCCCGTAACGTTCGCATTTTTCGGCGTTTTTCCTGTCGATAATTTCGAAAACCAAATACATATACGACCACTGCGTCCCCGCGGCTATTCGAACGTCGTAATTAAATCGAACGTATTATAATATTATACGCGCGAAAAACGTCGACGACGTCGTAACAACAACGACGGCGACGACGAATACAAATTAATTAACGACAGGGCTTCAATTATGCGCCCCGCCACCAGCGGCGGCTGAAACGTTCACGAAACCGGACGCGAAACTGGCAGGCGTATCCGCGAAGCCATTTCCGTCGTTCGTTTCCGTCGTTCGACGTTTAAGGGAACAAATTAAAATCCGTACAAAAACCAGCCGCTTCGTTTCGAACGACGACGACGACGTTAATCATTTGTCTCGCGCCCGTTGAATAGCCCGAACGAATACACACACACACATAGTCGCGGCGCACGCAAAACGACGGCGCGGCTCGCGCGTTTCGGTCCGTGTAACGGCGACGTTTCGCCAATCGCGTATCGCTCTCGATAAACGAATTAAGTTCGGACGCGAAATCGTATATTTCGCTTTGCGATTCAAAAACACGTTTCGCGAACTCGCGGACCATTTTTTATTATACGTATCGGCCGTCTAAACCGATCCATTTTATTTCGCCATGTTCGTCACGATTAAGCTCGCCCGCGGTGTACGTACTTAATACGTTAATTTTCGATCGCGCGTATAATAACACGTTCGCTTCTAACGTTCGACTTCGTTATGTACGACGTATTCCGTTTTTAGACGAAACACGCGAACGCTACACGACAAAAACGTTTTTTTGTTTCCGTCCACGACTCGGACGCGTTTAGAAACGGGCGGATGGGATCGCTCGCGGATTATCCGTGTCACGTAATCCGCGGGAACGCGTTATTCGAAAATCGACCGCCGTCGGGAAATGTTACCATTGCCGGTCGACGACTATCCGAAGGCGGATAATTCATTTCTCGCGGGATCGACGCGCGATTTCTAACGCGCCGTCGTTCGTACGTAGTCGTCGTTCGCGAGATTTTCGTCGACTACGCGTCGCGCGCAATTTATACCGACCGAACTCCGTCGGCTGTCCGTCCGCGCGGTAACGCAAATCGGTTAATAATAACGACGACGTACCGTTGGACGGAATGGGGGGCGGCACTCTATCGCTCCGAAAACCGCCGTAGAGGAGTGTGCCTACACATATTACGATATTACGAAGTAATAATAGCGGCGACCAGACGGTACGCGAGATTTACGTGTCGTCGCCCCGCGTTTATTTTCGTCGTAACAACGCGGCGCGTATTATATTGTCGTCGACCCGTTGTTATTATTATTATATACGCTCGTATACGTAAATGTGTGTGTGTGTGTGTGTAAGACGCGAGGTTGTTATAACGTTATTGTTTTGGCGGCCCGAATAGGAAACGACGGTGGTGATGAGGTGTGGATGTTCAAGGAGGCTCGCTTTTTGTAATATCGCGGGGCCGTACGTGTGCGCCGTTTGTCGGCGAAGAAACGGTAGAGACGACGAATGGTGACCGAGGAACAGGCGGGCGACGAACGAACGAGAAACGGCCGAAAACGCCGAGAAAACCTACGTTTTCAGGACGTACGGGCGACATCATTACAAACGAAAAAAATCGTCGTTGGGCACGCGGATAGATAATACACGAAATACACGGGCGACGCGTACCGGAACGCGACGTGCGCGGGGCCCCGCGCTACGCTCGCCGCCACCAATCGCGATTGTCGGTCGCCCGGCGTCGAGTCCTCCCCCTACACGCCGCGAACGACGCCGCCGATCGGTTCGCGTCGTACACGGTATCCCCGCCACGCCGGATTTCCCGACCGGTTAGTAGGGAGAACCGTGCGAAGGCTAGACCCGACGGACATTCCGTTACCGTTCCGCCGGCGGACACCACGCAACCGTCACGCGCCGCACGTTTTCGCCGTTTCTCGCGCGCCCCGTTTCTCCACGAACGACGACGATGGACGCCGCCGACAGCGGCCAACCGAACGCTTTCGACGACGTACAACGGCAACAGGAACCACCGCAGGAGCCCGCCGCCTGTACCGCCGTGGTCGCAGCCGTCGCCGCGGCGGCGGCCGTCGCGGTAGCCACCGGCGGTTTGGCTGCACCGTCCGACGACGGTGGCGGCGGCGATGGGCCGCGGCCAACGTCGTCCACACAGTCGACCGAAAATTTGGTCGCGGCGCCCGAGCCCAAACGCAACCCGCGCCAGCCACGCAATCCGGTCACCGTCGGTAGCTCGTACACCGTGAGTAGTACAACGCGAACGTTATTTGTTACTCGGCCGCGATAATTACGGACGTGGCTCCAATTGTTTACCCGTCGCGGTATTATCTAACGTGTCCGACGGTTGTCGAACGTCGCTCAACCGTTTCCGATCGGGCGCGTCACGAATTTCGCTCGGTCCTAAATCCCTAATCCGTGTTCGGCCCGGGACGTGTTTATACAATTCCGCCGTTACGGTGGACACCTATCGGTTGGCCGTCACCGAAAACGGACTCGACCTATAAAACTCAATGGGACGGTTAGTGCGATACAAACAAGCGTGGGGGCGTTTTTCGATTGACGTCCGATTATCGGACATTTTCGCCATTCCGGTCGACCACGCGACATTCGGATAACATAACGGACGGATTAGGCGGCCGACACTCGGCGCGTATTTGGATACGAGCGAGACGACAAATGTACGAACGTCGCGCGTTGGTCCGCCGTCGTGGAAAAACGAAAAATCGTTCGCCGCCGACGGTTCGTTCGTTTTCGTTTATATACGCGCGCGGAGCCCGTAGCGTTATTATCGACCACCGTCGCCCAAGTACGGGTCCGTAGTTTTCGATCGGTAGTAACACTCGACCGCGTCGCACCAAATAACGACGGTTACGGTAAACGACAATTGGAGAAAAAGACCGTCCGCGCTAAAAACGACCGTCGTAATTTTGCCGGCATTTTACACCGCCCGCGTTTGTTGCGTTTAGGTGCAAGTCAACTATCTCAACGACAACACCGGATTCGGATTGCGCACCAGCATGATAGCGATATTCGTAGCCGGCGAAATGTCCGGCATCGGTATGATTACGGCTCCGTGGGCTATTAGCAATTTGGGTAAGTGATGTGTTTACCGTAACGAACGCACGTTTACTACGTTCGCTCGAATTCCGTAATGTCTATCGCGATTCGTATATACTCGTAAATGTCACCAATATTGTCCAATGTACAATTACAAAATCGCCAATACAATTCGTACACACATTCCCCGCCGCCGCCCCATCGATTATGGCGACCCGTTTATAAAACGATATCGATCGCGCGGTGTTCGAACAATTCGTTCACATCGTCGATCCGTCGAATTCATTTTAACTAACCGACCCGCGACGTCGCGTAACATTAGCCCGATAATCGAAAAACCGACGATTTTCGTCGGGCGCGTACACAAATTTGGTTTATCGATAATTCGTACGTTTCGAACATTAACGGCAATTTACGTTTCTCGTCGACGCTGTCCCCGTATCAGGGATTCTATTAGGCGGGTCCTTAACATTTTCGACCAGGGATCCCATCTATATTATTATTATTCTAAAACAACGACCACACTGGAAATATCGGGAAACTTCGCGACTAGAAATACGAGAACGAAAACAATTAATACGTACCCGTTCGTAGGACCGGCGGGATTTTTGTTATTGTTGACCCTTGGGATGATCGTGGCCCACAACGGTAGGTGTCTGGGCACTTGTTGGATGATCGTCGAGGAACGGTTCTACGAATGTAGACAATACCCGATTATCAATCAGTACGCGACGATCGCGAGACACGCCATCGGACACAACACCAGGTACGTAATGCGTGACCGTTCCCCCCCCCCCGTCCGCATAAATCACCGAAAACGATTTTCGGTTTACCAGCGTGTTCGCCAAGGCCAGCATTTATTTCACCCTGTTCGGGGCCGCCACCGTGTACCTGATGCTCGTCGCCCAATCGGCCCAGAAGTTGTTCGCGGACACCTACCCGGAAATCAGTTTTTGCACTTGGCTTTTCGTGTTCGCCGTCGTCTTGGGCGCCGCCATGTTCGTGGAATCGCCGAAAAATGTGCGGTAAGTCGTCGCCCGGTTCCGTCACCACCTACGGACGTCCGAATTTGGCGCGAACGAAGGTTTTTGGTAAACGAGCTAATAACGTCGACGTTTACCGTCGATAGAGTTTTCGAAAAGCGAAACGGTTTCGTCGCGCCTGACCGACGTAATATAATTATAATAATATCGCGAGCCGCGTGTCATAACGGCGACGCGTTTTTCGTGTTACCGAACGAAAGTTTTCGCGACCTGTGTTCCCGAATACTTTAGAACGACGCGCGGCGACGATGTTTATTCATTTTTTTTTTCGGCGCGTGGGTGATACTCGACCGTTTTGTTTTCGGTTCGCAGGATCGTAGCCGGCAGCGTGCTGCTGTCCATCATGGCCGCCAGTTACGTGATAATCGTGCAGATTTTGCACTACCTGCGGAGTAACGACGGCCGCGTGTCCATCCCGCGGCAACAACAGTTGGACGCCAATCAATTGTCCCTGTCGTTCGGTACACTGGCGTTCTCCGTCGGCGGCACGTTGGCCTTTCCGGCCATCCAAAACAACATGTTCAAACGGAACGAATATTCGCGTAGCGTGCTCGTTTCGTTCATGAGTAAGTGCCGCGAACGGCTGAAACGGGTTTCGCAAACGTACACCGCCGGTATTTGGTTAATTGGTCCGTCCCGCGATTTAAACGCACTTCGCCCGTAAGCGTACCCCGAACACTCATCCCTCCACCGTCCCAAGTACCCGTCGCGCAACATCGCGAATATTTATAGACCGACAGACGCGCGGACGGTGTTTTTTCGTTTCGTACGCGCGTAACGGTTGAAAATCCCGATTTTATACATTACTAACGCGTACACCGATCGTTCGACGTAACTGTTCCGCGTAATTGTTTTTAGTACTGTCGATGTTGTTCGGCACCATCGTCGTCGGCGCGTACGTCGTTTACGGCGATCACGTGCAACCCAACATACTGATGTCGCTGGAAAACTCGTTGCTATCGTATTCGGCGATCGTGCTGGTGATGATCCATTTGGCTCTCGGGTTCTTGATCATTGTCAACCCGGTGACCGAAAATTTGGAAACGTTTTTCGACGACACGATTAGTAAGTGACGGCAACCGGGAAGCGCGATCGGTTTGAATCGGTTCGACGACGTCGGTTTTTATTATTGTCCGGGCGTTCCGTTTTTCAGCGTTCGGGTTCCAGCGGTTCGTCGTCCGAGTGTTTTTGGTCACGTTCATGATCGTCGTCGGGATTATTATACAGGATTTTAGCAACTTGGCCACGTTATTGGGCAGTTCGACGGTTACGTTGGGCATGATCGTGATGCCTCAAGTATTCTATTTGAGTTTGTGTTCGAAGAAGAGTCGCAGTTGGCCAGACAGGTACGAGACGGGGTCGCGAACGTAAATGGGCGGTACGGGTTGCGAAGCCTAAGCCGAGCCAACGTTATTGCGCGAAACGCCTTCTTTAAGGGATATTTTCAACGGAATACCGTCGTAAAAGGCGGCGTACGCGCTTTAATCGATACGAAACGAGCGTCGCCCGAAATCGCGTACATTTTTTTGTGCTATACTCGGCGAAACGTCGTTTAGATCCGTTCGACGTTTCCGACCCGATATTGTGTTACCAGTTACCCCGCGAGTTTCGAAGTACGCGTTTAGGCCCGGCCAGCGGCGTAACAACGGGGATAAAACCGTCCCCCGAAAATCGTTCGTTAGAATTCGTTTCCCGCGGCACGTTTTAGTCGAAACTATTTTTAAACCTCGATACGCGTTAATTATGAAACGAACCCGTAAATGGTCTTGGTTCGTTCGGCTCCGTCCGATTCGTTTAATTAAAAACTACTACCCTCCCCGAAGTAGCGTCTAAGTACGCGGCCGGCGCGAGCTTGCCCCGGACGTTTTCACACGGGCGCGTAAATTGTTTGGTCCGCAGGTCGCTGTCGTGGAAGGCGAAAATTTGCCCGTACCTGATCATTGCCGGCGGATTGGCGTTCAGCGCGTTTTCGACGTACGCGGCCGTCGAGCGGATGGCTAGCGCCGGGAACTCGATCAAACTGTGCTATCTGCCGTGGTTTTACGCCACAGATTGAACGGCGCGCGACTTTTGAAAATAATAGTTTTAAGCGGCATATACATTTCGTAATCTTTATTATAACCGATACTATTATTATAATTCGCTCACCGTCTGACGGTGGCCCGTGGACGCATTTAAAGAACATTCATTTCCGGTAAATTGGACGCGTCCCGAACGTGTTTATATTATATTTTCGACCGTTATTCGGGTACCGATTTCGTACAAATACCGAAAGAAACAAAAATGTCGACCACGTTATTTATATACACCGCATACGTCTACCTCAATAATTCGACTGTCCCCTTAAGTACGCGTCAATCGTCCGCGTGTATACACTACCCCTCCCCCAATACGTGTATGTACCTACAATGGTCGTGAGCAATGTAAGCCCACGTACGTACGCAATTCGTACGCGTTTTTATATCGCTATATGGAATCGTACTTACGTGCGCTTTTTTTTTCTTAATAAATATCTATAATAGTTTCGACGTAACGAAACTCGTCGTTTTTCCTACGTACCCTCTTTCGCGTCCGTACACCAATAAACCTCGTTCGTATTATTTTATTAGAACGACGAGCGGCTACGTTTAACCAAATCTATAACGTTTTCGTACCGGACGAAAATGTATTCGCCACCGATACGAATAATTCGAATTGTAAATTAGTGCGCCGACAAGTGGCATACGACGAGACGTTTACTGACGAAATAGACGCGCTGGAGCAAATTCGATTACCCGCGATGACACGCGGGTATGTTCCGTAAGAATGGAAACAACGTTTCGGCAAAACGCTCGACACAGCAAAAATGGTGTTCGACCAATTTTCCACTTTCCGTTTAAAAATTTGTTTATAAATTGTAACGTATAAAACACTGTAACTTACAATTTTCTTTCGTAATTTAAGCAATTATAAATAAAAGGTCAATTGATATTGCGATCACCCAGTACGTAATAATTTATATTGTCCCATAGCGGAGTAAGTTGTTACATTTTGACTCGACAAAGTAAAACGTTATTTTCTTACGATTAAAAACCCGTATTTATTTTTATTTTCAAAAGTAGCTGAAAAGTTACTCTTTAAAATGGATTTGCATCAGACGATACATAGGTGTACCACTTGTTCCATGTGGTTTTGTTTTTCATTTACTAGAGACACGTTGAAATTATCCTATCAATAATAACTACAAAGAGGACGGACAAATTACAAAGCCAATAAGATTTGCGTAATTATTTTAATCGTTAACATTATTATAGTATTAAATGACGCCATCGCTATCGAGTACAATTATTCGTATATTCTTTTAATCACATAAGAACATTGAAATCGTAAACAATATAAACTTAATTATAATTTTAAACGTAGTTTATATAATAAATACTTCTATATATCATAAATGCTATTAATTATATTCAGGGTTGTAGCTGAGTATTGATAAGTGTTTGCAGGATCAACAATAAATCGCGTATTGTACAATTAAAATATTTTAGTCCACTACACAACTGGACATTGTTAAGTTCTATAAAAGTGTAACGAGATCCTATTGTGTTGTATGGTTCATAGATCTGGGCAATGGACAAGCAAATAGAGTGTAACAGAGATGAGACTGCTTAGATGGATGGATGAGTGGGGTGACATGAAAAGGTAGGATAAAAAATGAATAAGAGGAAACGTAGGAATAACGTCAATTATGGGTATAAAATGACAAGAAAATAGACTTGGGTTGTTTTATCATGGTATGAGAGATTTGAAAACAGTAAGAACGGTTATGAAAACAAAGGAAAACTGAAGAAGTGGTTGAATGCGATTGAGAATTGCTGGTATGTGAATAATGTGGGATATTGGGTAAAGTGGACGTTCAGGACAAACGTGACCAACCCCAAATAGCTGGGAAAGCGTAAAGGAAGAAAACACAGACATTGTGAAATGTATTCGCCAGTATATACTTCAAGATTATTCGTCGTTTCGAATATTATTAATATCGGTAATCACAGTTTCGTATAACAAGAATTTCAGTAAGATTGTGTAAAAAAAACGAGAAAATATTAAGAGTAGAAGAAGAATTAAAAAAATATTGGCTTAACGATTTTAGATAATTTTTGCAACGATAAAGGCGAGAAGAATTCAAATAAGATTTTTTTTTTTTATAAATCGAGTTCATTGACAAGGGCAGTAATAGTATTAATTTTTGCTACAACCCTATACCATATTCAAAATAAGAACGCACTAGGCCTAAAATCGGACCATGTTCGCGCATGTCTCCCTTCCACTGACCATTGATGGTGGTATATATGATAATATAGTACTCAGCATAATAGCCAAGCGGACCTAAACTGAAAACTGTCTTTGCGTCATCGTAACTACAATATTAACCCATAATTAATATTCAATCATAGAATGTCCGACGTTCAACAGGTCTGAAAGTTATTTCAGTGATCATTTGAATGGGCGAGCGCGGTGCGTTCTTATTCTAAAAATGGTATAAACATACTTAGATAAATTAAAACTTAAAATTATTATAATGTATCGTATAATATAAAAATATAATAGATTTAAAATTTTAATTTTAATAATAAAACATATAAATTTCATTAAACATCGAGCGTCAATTATAGTTTATTATAAATATATACGTATGTATTTTACCTAATTTTTAAGCTTCATTAGATGAGTCTAAGTTAACAATTGTATGTACTGTGTCACTTGTATAAATATATTTTCTTTCTGAGAAATATTTGCTGGTGTGTTCTTTAACAAACCTGCAAAATTTGAAAAATATATTCGTACAATAGACGAATGAAAACATATTGGAACTTATTTTTTGAAGAAACGTTCCTTAATTTCAGGT
This sequence comes from Geopemphigus sp. TES_GeoC_2020, assembly GCA_025469175.1. NCBI lineage: Eukaryota > Metazoa > Arthropoda > Insecta > Hemiptera > Aphididae > Geopemphigus > Geopemphigus sp. TES_GeoC_2020. The sequence goes on along the minus strand of JAIPRN010001307.1, from coordinate 29,936 downwards.
TATAATTATTGATACATAGAGTTTAAATTTTAACTTTAAAATAAATACTCTAAAAATAATTACTCTAAAAACCATTGGTTGCCAGAAACCACTGCTAATTCGTCATCATTCATGAGAGACGAAGAACTTGATGATAAATTAACTGAAACACAAAATGTTATACGAGTGTCTAACGGAACCAACAATAAACGATGGTTTCATAATTTTATTAAAGCGGTTTAATTTTATACTACATGAAAAATGTGTATGCAACTTTTTAGTGATTGACACAATTTATAAACGTAATAATAGTAAATAACGACCATTCAAAATTAAAATTATTATAATTTGATACATACTAAATAATCGTATGAGATGAACAGGTCCATAAACATAACACCAGACTTTTTTACGATGCAACAATTCTTTTAATACGTATATTCTTGATTCATTGGCTCTGCTTCTTGTAATGAAATTACTAAAACCCTACATTTTAAAGGTACATAATAAATGAAATAGTATCAGACGCTTAACCTATTCTTTTTAACTTCTGAACAATTATCGCTTTTGTACTTATTACTGTAACTCAATCAATATAATTTAATACGGCTGACCATTTTAAATCCAAAATAATATAAAACAATTTTTTTGGAAATATTAATTTGTATCTAGAAGTTAGAATTTACACATATCTGTTCAAAATTACCTTATTTTGATATTTATATTTTATCTCGTTTTGATATAGCAATTTTTTATTAACGACAGCGTTGAATAAATTTAGCAAAATAGTCCCATATGAGACCGCTTTTTCTCTAAAACAAAAATTATTTAACAAAAAATAATAATAGGTTAGAAATTCAAAATAATTACCCCAAAAATACATTTTTTGATTTCTGTAATTCAATGAAATCATATATTATATCGGCCACATTGTGTAAATCTGGGAATTGTAAAATCTAAAAATATAACAATTAATATTACTAATTATTCTTTCTGATTTTTGTTGTATACTTACTTTTTTAAATTTATTATTCATTAACCAATCATCATTCATTTCAACAATTATTGAAGATGGTAAATTTATCTTTGGTAATTTTATCTTAGTAACAGCCTATAATTTTAAAAATTGTTCAAATAAACTAAAATAAGTGAGATATAAGCGTTTTTACCGTAGAAATTGTAACTACAAAATTTTTCACAATTTTAACACTCTCTGTACTTTTTCTAGCATATTCAGTGAATTCAATTTCAGAACTAGTACACCCCATTTCATAATTAAACAAGTTTGTTGATTTTACCAAAGTATTCTAAACATTTAAAGCAATTAAAAATTAATTAACAAATTTGAATAGGTACTTCTATATAATTTGTTTACAGTTTTTATTAGCTCATCAAAACGCTTTATAGATGTATTCACATAGGTCATGTCAATTTTGTTTATAGTAGGTGGCACTTTAGGCACATAACTCATTTTAATCACTTGAAGTTTATTTTTCTCAATATCAGGTGTAAGTGATTCAGAAACTGGTGTAAATTTTACCATCTTGACAGTTTTAGTACTCGGAGAGCGACCTAATAATTAACAATAAGAAAATGTATTAACTATTAGCAGCTTGGCAAATATTGTCTGGCTTGTAGATATCTAAAATATTAAACAAATAATTGCAGTACAATCACGAATTTATTGAAATGAAATAAAACGGAATTTATTTTTCTGTCGCCACTATTGCTTATACACTTTCGATAATTTGTTATTTTGTAATGCGAATGGCATATTCATTGTAAACTTGAGTTTTCACATATCTCCACAAATTCAATGACTTCAAGCAATCATTAATATCTTAGAATAACTTGCAGCATTTGGCAAAAATCACTGGCCAGCAGAATAATACTTCCAAAGAGGTACTGATTATTACGCAATCTTTCAACATTCGACTGTATGCCTCCAATAATCAATTGTGCACTCATCCCAAATGATTATTTTGCAATTTCGTAGTACTTTCACCATTGTTGAATATTTGGTAATGTTACACAGCGGTTCATTTATCGTTTGTAAATTCAGTGATAGTTTGAATGAACTGTTTGTCCTCCTTCTAAAAATGTGACTGCGATTCCAAATGATACTAAACTCGGCGTTATTTAACTTTGTGCGCAAATCGAAATTAAAGTTATTGAAATTAAAAACATTTTGCCAGTTCCAAGTGCATGGATTCCTCTATAGCTATAGTTGACTGCTGTCGTCAATGTTTCATACATAGTTTTTTACTACAAATTCAAAAATGGAGCCTTTATTTGTATTAATTGACTTCAAGCATCTCGATCATATCGCCATTCTTGTTCAAAATTTTGATTGAATGCATCATGCATTGGGCAATTTAGCGCTGGCATTATCTTGCCAGTTATCATCAGGAACAAATCTATAGTAATCAACACTTTATTCAAAAATTAAAATTTGGGATTCGCGGTTGTTATACACATTTGATGCAAAATGTCATCAGCCATATTGCCTTTGTAATTGATCCACAAATTAAGTGGGTTTAATAGAAAACACATTGATGGAAAAAGTGATTGAATTTTAAGCACAATAGATGAAATAACAGCATCAGTAAATGTATGACATTCTCGAGTAAATATAAACATTGACCGGCTTCTCAACATGTTAGGTGCAACTCACCATTGACAATTTATAGAAATTCAAACTAAGTAGATCCATGAACATTAACCAATAACAAATATAGATGAAAAAATTGTCAATGCTTAAATGAACTGTATAAATGCGCCCCAAGGCATGATTGAATATATATTCAGGTATCTAGGAACAGGCCTCCATGTTTCCGATGCCAGATATTTTTTAACGACACGTTCCATGTGAAATATCTCGACAGTGTTCTTGTAGCAAATTGATCACTTGTACATATTGCAAAAAAGCTTGTCAGCATTGTCATTGACGATTGTTAAGCTTTTCTTTCAGTTGTTTGCTGCAACTAAATAGACTACAGTGGGATGACTTTTGTGTATAGAGAATAACGAAATACCGCATCAATGCTACTGACATTTCTTAATTTTCCATAATATACCAACCAAATTTTCGGCTTTTTCAAAAATTTTCATTCATAAAAACATAGACCAATTACGAACACAAAAAATAAAATGAAACAAATCAGTCGAGCTGTTCTCAAATAATGATCCATTATACACTGGGCAATTTATTTTTGTTTATATAGATAAAATAAATATTTAATAAAAAAATATATTACTTCTTTTTTTGGGGTTTGAATATTCCAAAAGTTTATTCATTTCCAATTTCATTCTAACAGCTCTTTCTTTAGCACTAGTATAGGTACGTTTGATTTGTTGCCTATATATAGAATAAATATAACGAAAATTGTCAAATAAAATGTTAATAGTATTTATTAAAAATGATTTACTGTCTGCGTTCTAATGTTTCCTTGTGCATTCTATTAATATCGTTTACAACCAAAACTCTACATTGTTCCACCCATTCATTCCATCTTTTTTTCCAACCTATATAATGAATAAAATACTCTGCTATACCATCACTTGACATACGACGTTTCAAACATTTTGCTTCGTATAACAAACTTCCATAGTAACAATACAGCATGTCACCTAAACGCAAAGAAAATGTTATTACGATATGTATAACACAAAAATAACGAAATGTAATAGAGCTCTCGATTTTAAATTTTCCTTTTCATTATAAACGATCATTGTATTTAGAAATCTATTTAACTTTTGTGTTGCGCCATAAATCGTGTATAACGCCAAATAAAAAATCTATTATTGGTGAAAATGATAAAATAAAAACGTTTTTATTATATTATTTTACTTACCTTCTTTAAATTCAAATGTATCCATTTCAGACATTTGTCTTTCGATCAGTGTAACAATTGTTTGGTTAAAAAGCACAAATTGGTTTATCAACAGGTGGGAACACTAGCAAATAATTTTAAATTAATGTAAGTATACTACTCGTAATCAAATAAGTGGCGAAGAACGATAATAATTACCGCTTTTTCCGTCCAATATGACCTCCGGACGAAAATCTAAATCACGATTCTATTACAATGTTAAACAGTGGATTCGACAGATATAAGCTATTACCGCGTCAACGTACGAACGTACTATCCCAGCAAATAATATGAAAAGACTCGGACCAACCTGCTCGGAACGTCGAACACAATATCAAACCACAAACGAAACTCTACGAACAGCTTCACGTATCCTTCCTACGAATTCTAAAAATCCTTTGTGATCGGGGGCGTATAGTATAAAATGGACGACACACGCGAAAAGTGAGTCACAAACGCGTTCTACAGTGTCGACAAACTACGCTTAGATAATTGACTAACGCGCACATTGGTCCCGACAGTTTACTACACTGGGTGAACATAAAAGTGTTAAATATACATGCCCAGATCCTATTGACCGGTAGATAGCGTAAACGAAAGATTATGACGCCGACTATCAATACAGAGGGCACGCGTTCCAAAATGTAAAATATTGTTAGGCGGTGTTATTTATTCATTTTATCCATATGGTACTCCGTTTTAGTTGCATAGATAGACAACTATTAACAGTGGCCCGGTATAATTTTATATACGCGCGTTTGAAAAACGATTTAAAAATAAAAAATCAACGCTAAAAGACGTTCATTGTCGCACTCGATGAAAATAAAATCTTCCAAAACCATCGATCCACCGTGACTTTACAACGGTACCAAGAATTAACATAATGATCGATACCAATTTTACATGGACAATTTAAAGGAGCTGTTCTAGTGCCACGTATTGTCAACGATTCCGTCGTTCGAATTCAAACGTTTACGGTTTCAAATTCGAAAATCCACGCTACGGAAAATGGCCCGATTTAATAGTGTAGGCGTCGGATGATAAAACAAATGTCCTTTCAAAACATGATTAAAACGCGTAAACTATTATCTGCAAGTGACGTTGCGACGCACGTCAAATATAATCATGTATCGTGGAATCGATCGATAATAATTTTATACATACATAAGTTGATTGTAGCTACTAAGAATTTTATATAATATATAAAACCTACTAAGGGTATATCGGCTTCGTGGTGCAGTTGGGTAGCATAATCGCCTACAGGGTGAAAGACTCGGGTTCGAATCCCGACCTAGCCAATCCCCCAGAATACACCAATTCTGGGGCGTACTTTTTGACATTCATTCGTACAAAAAACTTTTTTACATTCATTCGTACAAAAAACTTTATAAAAATTAGATAAAATAAATAAAGAATTGTTCTCAATTCTTATTATGACCAATCAATTGTATCGTTAACTTCGTCAATTTTTAAATAAAATTATCTAAATTATTATAAGTATATATGTTACGGGTAATGTAAAGGACAATTTCCAAAGTCAACAATTATCCATCTTTAAGATAATGTAACCTTCTTAGCCGTATTATTTTTATCAACGATTCCGCCGTCGAATTCAAACGTTTACGGTTTAAAATTCAAAAATCCACGCTACGGAAAATGGCTTGATTTAATCGTGTAGGCGTCGGATGAAAAAACAAAAGTCTTTTCAAAACATAATTAAAACGCGTACCCTATTATCTGTAAGTGGTGTTGCGACACACGTCAAGTATAATAATGTTTCGTCGAATCGGTCGATAATAATTATTTATACATATACAATATACGATGACCGAGCTTTGCTCAGTTATTTTTTAAACACGGATAAAACGACGTTTTCTAAAAATGAGACCTAACTAGATAGATCTATTGCCCTCGAAAACCCCTACATTCTAGATTTCATGAAAATCGTTGAAGCCGTTTCTGAGATTTAGATTATATATATATACAATAATTGCTCATTTAAAGGTATAAGATATAGTTGATTGTAGCTACTAAGAATTTTATATAATATATAAAACCTACGAAGGGTATATCGGCTTCGTGATGCAGTTGGGTAGCATAATCGCCTTCAGGACGAGAGATCTCGGCTTCGAATCCCCCGACATAGCCAATCTCCCAGAATATACCAATTTTGGGGCCAACTTTTTGATCGATGATGATGACCATTCATTCGTGCCGTTTTTTTTCATATAAAAAAACTTTATAAATATGAAATAAATAAAGAATTGTCCTCAATACTTATTATAACCAATCAATTTTATCGTTAATTTTAAATATAATTATCTAAATTATTATAAGTATATATGTGACGAATAATATAAAGGACAATTTCCAAAGTCAACAGTTATCCATCTTAAAAGATAATGTAACCTACTCGGCCGTATTATTTTTACGCCATTGGGTAATATTAATTATAAATTTAAAAAAAAATCTAAAACATTTTCTTTTAAAATCGTTCTTATAAAATTCGTCAACATTTTTGAAATTTTTAAATTACTGGACACTGAAAACTATTGACGGAATTTTATGGTACATAACCAGTACGTTGGATGCAAAATATTGTTACGCGGTGTTATTTATTCATTTTATCCATACGGTACTTCGTTTTATTTGGATAGATAGGCAACTATTAACAGTGGCCCGGTATAATTATATATTCGCGCGTTTGAAAAACGATTTAAAAATAAAAAATCAACGCTAAAAGACGTTCATTGTCGAACTCGGTGAAAATAAAATCTTCCAAAACCATCGTTCCACCGTGACTTTACAACGGTACCAAGAATTAACATAATCACCGATACCAATTTTAAATGGACAATTTAAATAAGCTGTACTGGTGCCACGTATTGTTAACGATTCCGCTGTTCAAATTCGAAAATCCACGCTACGGAAAATGGCTCGATTTAATCGTGTAGGCGTCGGACGAAAAAACAAAAGCCCTTTCAAAACATAATTAAAACGCGTAAACTATTATCTGCAAGTGACGTTGCGACGCATGTCAAATATAATCATGTATCGTGGAATCGATCGATAATAATTTTATACATACATAAGTTGATTGTAGCTACTAAGAATTTTATATAATATATAAAACCTATTAAGGGCACATCGGCTTCGTGGTGCAGTTGGATAGCATAATCGTCTTCAGGGCGAGAGACTTGGGTTCGAATCCCGACCTAGCCAATCCCCCAGAATACACCAATTCTGGGGCGTACCTTTTTGATGTGATGACCAACCGACCATTCATTTGTGCCATTTTTTTTTGTATATAAATTGAGAACAATATACATAGCCCGTGTCGAAAACTAAATTAATATTTAACGTAACGGCGTAGTCGTTCGTGATAAGTTTTACTACGTGTTTTGTTTTCTGACCGCCATGTTCGTTTTATCCTTTTTTTACTTCTACCGTTGGACTATTTTGAACATTTTAATATGGAATTGTAATAATTTCGTTATATCAAAAATATTTCCTTAGAAATATTATACAAATCGACAAAAGTTATTTTTGGATTGACCGTGTTAATTAAAATTTGATTTTTATTTTTAAAAATTGTTAATCTTATCCTTTTATTTACGTCCTCTAGTTTCATTATTTAATACTCCTTTTCATTTTCTGGCAAGTTTTAAGTTTTTGGTGTTTTTAGCCTAAATTCGTACAGTGTATTTAGCCTACAGACATATTAGTTTAATTGTCAAGCTCCAATGTACGAGTATTCTGGTACATAGCTTTATAAAAATAAAATAAAATAAATAAAGAATTGTTCTTAATTCTTATTATAACCAATCGATTTTATCGTTAACTTCGTCAATCTTTAAACAGAATTATTTAAATTATTATAGGTTATAGGTTATTATATATGTTATGGGTAATGTAAAGGCAATTTCCAAAGTCAACAATTATCCATCTTTAAGATAATGTAACCTCCTCAACCGTATTATTTTTAGGCCTTTGGGTAATGTTAATTATAAATTTAAAAAAAAAACTAAAACATTTTCTTTTAAAATCCGTCTACGTTGCTGCAATGTTTAGATTACTGGACACTGAAAACTATTGACGGAATTTTATAGTACATGACCAATACGTTGGATGTAAAATTATCATTAACACGTATACACACACACACGAACTAAACTATAAAAAATAATAAACACAAACTAAAACAATTTCATTTGTTGCCAACAATAAAACCAATAGATGGCAGCACACAGTATATAACAGATATAAAAAATTTACAATTCGAATAATCCACACGATCTTTTTAATATTCGGAACTTTAAATACGTATAATATGTGACGATAACTGCTACAGTAACAACAATTCTTAACTGTACGACGATTCCATTTTATTTAACCTAGATGTAGTAGGTGTTTGAACGGACGTACCTGTATGTAAAATATCTAGACTCCGAATACCCCGCAACCCTAAAATATATAATTAATGCCCGTTAGTGGAAAAAAGGGTGGTCTAGGGTTGATTTAGTTTCTCCGTAAAAATAACAATTCTAAGTTTGTAAATAATATTTCGATTTGACCGAACTAATATTTTTAAAATATAAGCTAGAAAAATATACGTTTCATTTTTCATTAAAATAAACGTTTAAAAATTATTTATAACTAGCGCGATTATTAAAAAATAATTAATTAAATAATTCGATAAATTAATACGGTAATTTTGATATTAGATACTTTAAAAATTATTTATAACCGGCTCGGTTGTCCCGCATGTCGATATATATATATATATATATATATATAATATTATTATTAAACGAAATAATTTCGGTACGATCGTGAACTTATTGAAACGAAATAAGACAGAATTCGTTGTTTTGACAATCATTCGTGGATGTTTTTTACGTGTTCTCATCTTCAATGGCGCTGTACGTCCAATTTCACGTCCATCCATACACTTATCCAAACTTATTATTATGTCACAATTCTGTAGTGCTTTCACCGTTCCTGAATTTTCGGTAATATCGCGCGTCAGTTCGATATAATTATTTTATTAACGAGATAGTTGCTCTTAGATTTCTACGGGCACGTATTATTTTATTAAGTTGAACCAAAAATATGAATTTATAAACGCGTAGACAAATACAATCGATGTATCTATACAATAAAACGACCGGTAAATTAATTAAAATATAATATGTAATAGACACGGGTTTGCCTAATATATATTTGTTCAATCTCTCATCCCCTAATTAAACACGGTAATTACGCGTAATTTAAGAGCGGTCGCCCTGCGATAAACAACTGGATGGCTCGACTTCAATTTAAACCGTTTTTATTTCGCTATTATTATTTATGCATAATTGAAAGTAGATAATTGTAAAGTAATTTCCATTTTTAAATTTTCCAAAAAGTACATTCTGCTGACGTCCTTTTAAACGTTTTTACGTTGAAGTTATATTTATCTTAGCGAGTAATAATAAAAATGATATAAAAACAATCGTGAAATAATGTCGACACACTTTAATCGTACACGCCGAAATAGGTAACGTCATTTTGAACTTTTAAACGTTAATATTGGATACATATATTATTACGGGAATCGACGTTCAAGAAAGTTGTAAATACGAATACAAATTTTGAACGGAATCTGGACGAAGGAGAAAAGTACAAGAGTGGCGGAAGTAGTTTTAAAGTTAAAAGACACGTGGCGTGAAGACGTTACACCGTTAAAAAATTTCTCGTCCAATTGGCTAAGTAAATTATATTTGTACTTACAGGATAAAAAATGTAGATAACTTAACGTATTGTTAAACCTTTGAAGTGTCATTACCGATATTCAGACAAATACGAAAATACTTTTCAATCGGTTAATATTTCGAAGGTTTCAGTTTTACGTGACTGATAATATGTCTAACGAGAAACGAAAAAATAAAATAGTATCGAATAGTTATTGTATTCTATACTAGCAAATTGTGTTCAAAATAACATCGTCGAATACTCAAAAAGTATTTTAAAAACTATTCAATAATGACTAAATTATTTCGACGCTTTTACTCAATATATTTCGATAACACAAGTCAAAAGACTGAATAAATTACTATGGTTTATATATAAGACAAAACGGTACTCTTTGGACCTTTGGTTTGACGTGTAAAAGCTGTCACGGAGGAGCGTTATTTGTCTATCCAAATTTACAATAGCTTCGTCTAAGTACGGTATTTTGCGTCCGTATTTTCTATATTTACGCTTAAATAAGCGTCCGTTACGCGTATTTCACGCGTACGCGACGTACGGCGTATTATCAATTTGTCGACCGCGCGAACATTAGATTTTGGGATAAGGTCCGGCTGGATCTCTCTCCTCCGGTATACTCGCCGTATCGTATGCGCTTCGACGCGCACAATACGTTCGGTCATCGCCGCTGCGGTGGTAAACCGTTTTTTTCTCCTCTCGACGTCGCGACGTGTGTCGTGTACATTCGTACGTACGGCATCGCGGCAGTAGTCGATTGATGCGCGGCGTGTTCGGGCGCAAAGTTCCCCCCGGCCCAAATACGCGTTTCGAACCTAACCGACAAGTTAATTAGCCGAAAATTCGCTTTTTCCCTCGCGATATCCGTTCGAAAACACGCGCAATATCGTCGCGCCCGCCACCGCCGTTCAAACAATCCGTTCGTCACGCTCGCCGTTTGACATCACGTAGTTTATAAACATCGTACGTACGAATGTCCCGCGACCGTATAATATTATTATAATATTCGTCGGACACGGCACGTTAATCGGACGGGTTCGAGCCAAGAAATATATATATAATACTCTCGCTCAACGTTTATGTATGTATACACGTACAGTTCAAATTAATCCGTCGCTTACAATAGGTAGGTATTATTTGGGTTATATTATACACATTGTACATATTGTCGTTTAAAATCCGAATTTTCGGTCTATATGATATTGTACGGCGTTCGAAACGAATAAACGTATTTAAATATCGTATTTTTATATTATTTTATATAAATATATTATTTCGAATATTTTTCAGAAATACTTGCGCGACTCGGTACGGATATTTTTAACGATTTTTATATTATCGTACGTATTTTTTGTTGTCGCGTATAAAATATACTAATATATATATATTAAATCTAACCCCACTGTCTCACTCAGAAATCAAATAGTGTCGGTATAGAAAAAAACTAATTTTTCGACGTTATAATAAAAAAAATGTATCCGAAAACATGTAGAATAACTTTTTACGCGCATTTCTAGAAAAGTATTCGGGACGTATTCCACGCGCGTATTCTCTATTTAATCGAGTTAACGATTCACGAGACGATATAAGTATATTTAAACGTGATCGTCACGTCTATGATGACTAGTGGAAGAAGAAATCGTTTTCGAAGTAAGATCAGACCTTCAGCGGTGGTAATGGAATATCCGAATCAAATATCGTTTGAGCGTTAAAATAAAATAATTCGAATATCCGTTCGAAATCAATAACACGGGTAAATGAGACGCGAATCTTAACTATTGTCCGAAAATGATTAAAATTACTTATTTTAATATTTGTAGCGAAATGTTCAAAAAACTCGCGACGTTAATAAGGTACTCGTCTCAATTTTAGTTTAATTTGTACGCGTCGATAATTTTGGTGAAATTTTGTTACGCGTATACTGTTAATGGACACACGTACGTAAAATAATAATTTTCCACGCATTTTTCTATTCGCGTGTAAGATATTAAAATTACACATTCGTTTTGTTATTTTTAATACGTTTTTAAAATAATATATCCCATTAAGGCCTAGCGTAGGTCATACAGCATTATAGTCGTATTTGAGGACACGCTATTTTTATTTAATATATCGTCGAATTCGGTTCGAAAATTATTTTGAAAAACACGAAATTTAATTAGGAGTAAGTCCAACATATATATATTTTTTTGTATTTTTATATCAAACGTCATTTTCATTTTCATTTATTCGGTATACTATAAAGCTTTTTTAACGCAATAAATAACCTATTATCGTACAATAATGAATAGGTTGAGAAAGCTATTAGTGCGGTATTGCACTATGGTAACTTACGGAATTTATTACGTATCGTTCGTATTTTTCAATAAAAAATAGTAAGCGCATATTCTCATCATTATCTTGTAGTAACGATGTGTATTTATAAATTGGATAAAAAAATTAATTACAATTTTAAATAATTATTCTAGAAATACACGAGGATAGTTTTTTAATCAAAATAAATGTAAAATTAAAAACAATCCGAACCTAAAGGAACGTATATGAAATTTTATTTATTTTATTCTTGTTTGTTTTAAAATAATATTCGTCTAAATAACTTTTCACTTATTTACTAGTATTTCCAATTAACGAACTTTTAATCTAACGGAATATATTTCACGAAAATTGTATCTTAATATCAAATTTAGTTACTATTTCGTTTTTAATATTCTAATTCTGACTTAATCGACCTTGTCGTTTTGTTAGATATAGTAGACAGGTACCGTCGTAGCTCTACATAGACAAAAAATCATGCGCTTCGAACGCGTATTATTTCTATTATTTATAAATACGGAAGTAAATCTAATGGCACCCGGAAGCGGTCCGTGGTGTATGCTTGAAGTTTAATAAATTTCAAAGTTTACACAGTTTCTATTCGTCGTCGTTATACATGTGTGTATTTCGTGTATGTTTGTGTGTTGTTCGTTTCAATATTAAATTCCCGTTGGCATTTAGTTCGTTATTGCGCTCATACAATAATTATATAATACCGATGGCGGCCCGAGGAATACATACGCATTTAACTATTATCTTCGTTAATACAAACGTGGTTGAATTACAACTCGTTTTATGTGAAAAAAACCGTCGAATTTCGATAGTATTGATCGTAGTAAACTATTACATTACCAGTATTACGCGTACATTCGTGACATTGTTGACGTATATGCAGTTTGTAAAATATGGCGATACCGAAACAAACGACGGTCGCGTACGTTTAATATTTTGTTTTATTCATTCGAAAAAAGTAGCGAGTTACTAAGCGAATAAGATAACCAATCAGATTTATACGGGAATGTTGTCGCTTTTAAAACGACACCGGTGCATAATTTTCTTCGCGATTCTACTACTACTGTTGTGTACTTACATCAGAAGTAAGGAATTAATTAAACCGAAATAAAAATTAACGTATATAAATAAAAATATATACTTTATAAACGAAAACTGTCATTTGCTGGAAAAAACAAGAAATCATCTTCCCAGATGTATAACCCAAATATTATACTAGTCATTAGTATGGTGTGTACATCTCCAAAGCCTAAAGATATTTAGATAGAAAATTAAAAATAATTTCCTGTATATATATATTCGAGACGCGATGTTCGTCTAGTTTTGTAACTATTTCAAACGAACGAATTATAATTTAAATAACTTAAAATAAATCTTAATAATCTAATATAATCTATATACGGTATATTTCTAGCCAATTAAACTTAATTAGTACTAATTAAAATTAGTAACTGGTATAAACGAACGAAATTCGGAAAATTCACGTTTTACAATTAAAAACGATTAGCGCGTAAACATTCGACGTTTTAATTTTTTACCCCGTTTCAGCTTCGGCAATTGTTAGCTATCTTTTTTCTCAAATCTGTTCCGGCTACTCCTTCGAGTGTCGCTACGTTACGTTTTAATTTTTTATCCACGAAAAAATGAAGACGATACGCAAATTAAATTCGTTTCCTCGACGTAAAATAATGACTAATATATGATATAGCGACGGAACTCCCATTGACCTATAAGGTTTATACGTATAATCCCACGAATGTTATTGAGCAACGTTAAAAATATGGAACCAAATTTGACTTCGCGTTTTGCTAGTAACGCCTAAGTTTCGAAAGTTTTCGTTTTTATAATTTTTATTCAAAATAAAGAAACGAATATTTGTCTTTAGAGAAGCTGGGTAATTCAGTTAGTACCGTGTGAATGATTAAATCGAGAAAATTCGTATTTAAATGTCCCAACTGGAACTCGCGTATTAAACGTTCGCGTCTATTAACAATCCGACGTTCAATGAATTTGCTACTTGTGTATAGCCGTGTACCTTCAGGTAACCCGTAATATACGAGTACACCGGCGACGAACACCACTTGTTTATACATAGAAAATGTGTAATAAAAAAAATAAATATATACAGTTATATTTCAAAGCTGCATTTAATAACGTACTCGTTGCCGTTTTATTACTTAGTTGCATAATTCATTTTACGAATACTTTTATATCTATTTATATGTGTTCAGTTTTACGTAATAATAGTATATACGTTGTATGAAAAATTACGAGTAGTGGTATGTAATATGACGAATATTTCGTTTACAAAATCCAATCAAATATATATATTATTTTTTAAGACGATTGTATTTTAACGTTATTTTTCGTCACGACCTTATAATTGTATATAAAACAATTAATTACGATCGTTTTAGCAAACATTCTATAGTGGTTTAATAAGAAGATGCGAATAATAATATTAATAACGACGTGATTTTTGAAATATTTTAGCCTTGTCATACCTAAAGATAGCCCGTTATAGGTACTCGGAATACTAATATAATAAGGCACATCGCCATTGTTTACTGCATTGTCCAAGTCATCCAGAATATAAATTGTTTAATTAAATGTCCACGATTAATATTTCACTCACTGGAATCTAAAATTATCATTGCGAATTATATGGAATGCTATACGAATGCGTGGATCTAATATCGGACTAAAATTATAAAAATGACGACTTTCGCGGATTTTAAATTAAAATTTTTTGTACGAAAATTACGTGCTCGAGACCGTTTACAATAACAATGAACGCAGTACAATTTTGAAAAATAGACCGGTAGATTTTTATAAAAGTTTACTAGAAAATAAGTGTAATTTTGTTCATCATTTTCTTTCGTACGACTTCTTTAACTGTTATTTTCTAAGATGCGGTTCATTTGTCAAAAATCCCCGTGGACATGATCTTTCGTGGATATTTTATTGTTATTTTTTCGGCCATTTTTTATCTGTCAAACGTTTAGATTTATTGATATTCTCGATTTGTTTTCTTTTCTATATATAGCTTAACGTGTTATCATACACACACACACACAATATTAATGACAGTCATATTTGATTTTAAGGACACATTATGAGCATATTAAGATTAATGTTAAGCGCAAAATGTTTTGTGCATATTATATACGCGGTTTCTCAAAAATAAACTAATTTATTCGGAGTTAATATTCCGGACTATGAGAAGGGCTACAAGGTAAATAAAATTTTTTATTCGGGCATTTATGTATATTACATATTAAACAATGCGTAAAATAAAAAAATTACGATATTACCGTTAAATTTGTATGTACGTAAAAATATATAATATTACTAGTTAATTTGAAATAATCGCCAATTTTTAAACGATTGAAGTTGAACGTAAAATTTAACTGAAATTTTAAATCAAATTATATAAATAAAAATGTTCTTAAATACATTTCACGGTTTAAAATCAAATTATTTTACATAGATTACAAACTATTTTACACGATTCAGTATTTTTATGAAAATGTAATGATCGTAATACGATTGTTTGCTATTTTAGCAATAATAACATTTGTATTCGCGTAATATTATTATTTGTAAAATGACACACGAATGATTGTTTACGTATATGTGCTCGGATATTTAAAAAAATATTTAATCAAGTGCTATTGTTAACACGAAATGTTTAAAAACATATCTAATAGATACATTTTTATTATACTAGGCGTCTTATATGATGATATAATGGGATAGTACAATCGTGGTTAGATTATGGAACGTCAAATAAAATTCCCAAGGTCTAGATCTCCGTACGTTTGATTTATTCGTCGTGTTTTTTTATAAAATAAAAAATTGGATTGTACCACGTCTTAAGTAACTGGATTAACGTAACGTCTTTTAATTATTCTACGAACGATACCATAAGGTTGTTTTTTTGAACACTACTATCACGATGCAAATTAACGAAAAATCGTTTAGATTTTTTTTTAAATCGTTTGTCATAGCATAACGTTATAATCTAATTTTCTAAAAATATAGAATTTACGTATTATAGATAAGTGAATATTTTAGACTTGCGTAGTTGGGTTTGCTATACCTTTGAGTAATTTAAACGCGTATGTTTAATAATTAATAGGTTTTCCAGATATTTCACCGTACACGTACTTGTTAACAAAATTAACAATTCATTTGTATACGAAATACTTAAAACCAAAAAATGTCGTAACAATTCGAATGGCTAATATTTCGATAATTAAATATTTAGCTATTTTTAGTTTTACTGTCCCGCGACGATCTTAATTTCACCAATATTCGAGACGTTTCCGCCAAAATTGCGGAGTTCGCGATTAGTTTATTTAAGCGATCGATTTTTTTCGCTTTACGTAAAATGATTACGGTTGTTATTATATTTTAATAATTACTGAAATCGGATATATTTCGTGTTTCGTTTATCAAATCGAAGGTTATAGCTTAATTGTATTTATTAGATAAGAAATAAATAAAAACAATACATTATAAGAATAGTAAAATACACGTGTTATTCAACCAAGTATAATTATTAATATAACTGTTTCATCATGAATGGAGTAATAATGACGCATAATAGTTTTATCGTAATTGTATCGAACGTTTATCGTGTTTACGTTAGTTGATAAATAATGATTAACAAAACGTTTCAAAAGTATTTCCCTTTGCAGTTCACGTTCTTAAATCAACACACACGACACTAATTAGCGGTTAAGACGTTAGTTTGATATAATAATATACGTACGGTATAGTAAACGTATAGTTAATAATACCGACGTCTTTACCGTTCGGCGGCGTTTGAATTTTGGACAAAATTCATTCACACGTACTGAACACAAACGTGTAATTTTTAGAATTTTTTCGAACGATGACATGACGTTTGGGGCTACGTGTGAGGCCTTGAATCGGTATAACGCGTGTATGTGTAATGCATAATACTTCACAATTATGTATAATATACACAAATGAACTTTAGGGACAACGTATGGGACGTAGTAATAATAATTTAAAGGAGTTGTTATTTTTACACGGATTTTGTTACGTGTTTTATATACTAACCGACGTTTATTTTTCATTCGGCGTTTTACCGCGTCTTAAAATAAATAAATATAATTATTGGAAAACGCGCAAAATGTATATCAATTTATTTAATGTACTCGAGTATATAAAAATAACTTGAAATACTGCGTTAACGAATAACAAATACGAAAGAATATTTTAAAAACGATTGGCAAATAAGTATTTTATTCCAAAATATACGTCGTGTAGTTTTTATAATAAAATTGCGTCGAGATTGATTTTCCTAGCCTTAATCAAATAAATCCTACGTTGTAATATTTATACATTAAATAAACTCGTTTTTAAAATAAATAATACCCATTAATACGTTTCGTATTATTACTTTATATAAATACAATTTAACGTCAATAATTTTACATTTTCGAACTAATTATTTATATTATGTGTAGAGACAATTTCCCGGACAACTCTCTGTGTTTCCCGTACACCACTTCCGTGTGAATAAACAAGCAATATTGGACGCGTAGACAATTTTCGTTCCTCTTAAAAAAGGTATTTCTCAATTTTTTGTCTATACCTAATTGTATTATTTTAGAAGCTATATTTTTCGAAAATCTACTACTTAGATTTGTACATATTTTTAGAGGTAAATATAAATAGTATATTTTAAGTTCGTACGTTTTTATAAATATATTTAAATACGTTCGATCATATATTTTTAATAGAAAGTGGTTCCATATTTTTCGGAATATACGTGTAATTGAAAAAAATGATTATATATATTTAACTTTGGAAAATTTTTATTTTCGAATATTTTCGACGTAAATATTTATACTTCAAATATACTCAACTATTTAACTAGAACGAATTTGTTTATTAATCGAGCCGCCCAATTATGATATTTATTTATATTTACTTAATAAATTACTCGAGAATCATCCGCGATTGTACGGATTTTTTGGAATATAAGTTTGAAAATATTACAAAATAATTTTTGTATATCGTGTCTAAACTCGAACGATTCGATTTATAAATACGGCCGCGATATGTTTGATAGGCAGATAAAATCGCCGAGTTATTTATTTTATTTATCGTGGTCAGCATTTCATTCGTTAACGTTTTAAACGTTAAAAAAAAGACGCAAACTATGTTATCTAATTATCTACGAGTAATAATTTATATACCACATTTCTACATGTACCGCAATAAGCAATACTTATACACATTCGAATGCAACTCGTATATGTTATTATCTTATAATTGTTCGGTTTTAAAATATTTTTTGTTTTTGTTTTAACGTTTATCATAAACATTGTGCTTGGAGCAAAACACGATTTCGTTACAATGTGATAATGAAATAAATTACTTCTGGTTCATCCACGAACCAGTAGGTATATAAATACAGATATGAATTGTTTTTAATTCAACATTGTACAACGTATCTAAATAACATCATATATTGATGTGCAGTTATCTCAAATAACAGTTTCACACACATACACGCATATATACGTCATAATAAACGTATATTATACGATAATTATAAAAAAAATATTTACGCAATGATAAGCATTCGCACTACCGTGCGTATTTATTTAACTATAGTTACGATAAAAAGACGTAGAAAATTAATATTCGGAGTACTCGCGAAATTCGCGATTTTTAACTTTTTCCGTAGAACTAATTTGACGTTATGTCGCTATTTATTTATTTATTTCGTTATTTGACTGGCAAACAACGACTGATTACAAATTTGTGTATTACACACCTCATCTTTAATCGTTGTATTCGTTTTAATTACACACGAATATAAACTTTACGCGTACATAAAATACTATATATTTTAACGGTTAGGTATAATAGAACGTTTTAAGATCACAAATAGCTAAAAGTAATAATAATAATACGTTGTGCTAATAGTATTCTCAAACGTAATTTTATACATTTACTTGTATATTACGATGTTGTTTGTGTGAGTATGTGTGTGCCTTTATGGCATGTCTATGACTAAACAGCAAGCACGTGTTCAGTGATTTACATAAATATACATCTGGATCGTTAAAATATAAAATTCGACGTTAAAATATGTTAAATTAGAATAACTATGATCACACAACACGAATATATTAATATTTTAAAAATGAATATTTAACAATTACAATACGTATTATTCTAAAGGTCGTCTTGATAAACGTTTGAATACGTACTATTTAGAAACTATTAACGTATAGTATAAAAGTATACGGAATTTAGCGTTTATTCCCTAATAACATATATTGTAACGTGTGGACAAAGTTAAATACGAATCGTTAAAAACGTTTAAAAATTATAATAACTATCAATTATTAACGAGTGTAGAAATCGGTAGATACATTTTCTTAATCGACTTGAGCCCTTTCCACTTTTCATACAATAGACCGGAGTCATATATAACTTACATTGGTGGTTATGTAGAAATTAAAGTAATACGACGAATATTAGTATTCCTATTACGAATTACTCGTAAATTCCGTTTTAAATAGTAAAAATAATTGTTTTAATATCCGAAATGTCCGAAATATGACAACGACGCAATCGGTACGTAGATCATTAAATGAAATTGTTGTTGTTTTATTAGATACGATTAAAAAACGATAACGAACAAATAATATTTACTAGCTTCGCGTACAGTAATTTTGTATCGAGTATATAAAATAAATGTTTTCGCGCAAAAGTTATACGTATAAACGTTTATTTTTTCGCTATTTCTTACTTTGTCTCTTTATATGTATACGTTAAAAAAATGTTACAAAAACCTACGTCGAACAATACATGTCTGACGGGCGTAGGATGTAAAGAGACGTAGTGTGTTAATAATCGCCAATAAACACGTTATATCGGTATAGTATAACGTCCGTTAACGGTAGAAAATATTTAGCGGACCGCGTCCCGAACATATATATATATTCTAATAAACGTTTACACTTTCGCGTAGTTACGGTACATTTGTTTTATAACGTATACCAAAAATAGAATTCGACTTTTGCCGCGGTTTTTATCGTTATTGTCAACGTAAACGACCACACTATTTCCACTGTTGCATCGCTACATAAAATTTGCATGCGTACAACGTATCCGTTGAACATCGTTACATTTATCGTCGAATACAACTCTGATAATACGCGTGTGAATAATATTTCCTTCGGTGACCCATTTCTATTTTAGAACAAACAAATCGTTATAGTCGTATACTATTGTATAAATGTCGACGCGTACGCGTATTTTCGACGAACGGGCAAAGTTTTTCCAAGGACTTTTGCCCAATCAATTAATATCGAGCCGAAAAAGCCGTGGAAACGTTTCGACGGCTAATAGATATTTCGAGTAATTTAAATAAACGAGCGTATTAGGTAGCGGTTAATACCCGCGTTAAAAATGATTATTCGATCGTTATTTATCGTCTAGTCGAATTAAAAAATATACCAAACACGAACGGTAGGTCGGGTTAGATACACATAATAATAATAATAATTTTGTAACGTCGTTATACCGGTACGAAAACTCTAATTTATACGTGGAATGTTTACGCGAAATATAGTATAAAGAACCGTATAGAAGAAGCGGTAACGGGCGTGTTGTCACACGATGTGTTTTTTGTATTCGTGAAAATACGAAACGCGTTTCGAGTTCTTAAGTTGTACACGTCTCTTATTGCGGGATTAATAATCGCGTTCGTAGCGTCGGGTCTCCTCCACTCTTCCGCGTACTCTGCGTATAGTGTCCCCCTCCGTACGTGTCAAGGTATATATATATATATGCAAATGAATGGCCCAACATGAAAACGTGGTATTATTTTTCAACATCACGTTACATTTAGATATATATATGTGTGTGTGTGTGTAATCCGACGAAATAACACTCGGGGCTTATATAAACGCGGTGTATAGGTTACATATACATACATATATAAGTATGTACGTCGGTGAAAAAAAAAACAATAATTATTTTACTTTTATGCTCGCGCGCAAACAATTTACACGTATATATAAACGCACACCGTCTTGTATGGGTACATTTATTCTTTTGTTTCCGCGGACGTGAGCTCAATACTTCGACGAGATATTATCGATTTGTTTTCAATAAACCGTCGGATAGAGTGTACGACAATAATAGTTAATATTATTATTTTCGTCGGTATTATTAGACGACGTAAACGTAAGCCCGTTGCCACCGTCCCTGCGCCGCGCCGAGGTTTGTCGTGTTGTTTTTTCACAGTTCCCGTGATGTTTTGTTTGTTGAGCTATATTTCGGAAAACACGCGTAGGAATTTTTTCGATCGCGGCGACGTTCCGGAATTTTTTAATAATTAACGTTACGTAACCGGTAATCGTTGCAACATAGCGTGGTATTATAATACACGCCGTAAGATTTACCTATAAACACGCCATATATATATATATATCGTATATGCGTAGTCCCGTTTTTAAACGGTCACGCCTTGTAAATCCGTGATGATTTTTCAAATCCAACGAGACGCGAAAAGTTCGATACTTGGTTATTCGAAAACGAAAACTTGATGAGTAGAAGATAACAAAAAAAAACCGGTTAAAAATACTGTTTCGGTTACACCCGGTCGTATGTTAATCGTATAATCGTATAATATCGTACCAATAATAATAATAACAACAACAACAACAATAATAATAATAATAATAATAATAATTAATAATATACGTACAAGCGCTCTACATACGACCATTAAACCTATTAAATATACGCGCTCGGTATACTGTGCCGGCAGCGTCGTCGCCGACGTTCGTTCCAATAAAAAAGAATTCGCCAATGGGCAATCGTCAATATTGGTGTCAATTAATTTATCATTGTTTAATCGTCGTCGTCCGAACGCTCTTTGGCGTAAATTGATACTAAATTATATACGCGCGCGCGTACATTGTATATTCAGCGTGTTCCGGTAATACGCACGCGTAAACGTGTTATATTTTAAGTGTCGGTTGGACTAAATAACGCGGCTGCGGCGTCGATGTACCGAACCGCCGTTGTTCGATTAATTACCAAGTACCGGACTCGGAATGCCCCGAAAACCTTGGAAGTGAACACTATGAAAAATAATTTACGACCGTTTCATACGTCGTGCGCCTAGGTCCTTCTTAAGAACGAGAAACACGCGCCGGAGTGGGTTTTTAACAACTTCGAGATGTCTCACTCGCGCGGCCGTAGTTAGTACCGTTTGAAAACCACCACACGTGGTCCACCGGTGTGTACGTGAAAACGTAATAAAGGTACGTGCACCGTATAGATACGGCGGTGGAAAAACGTCGTTATAATATACCGGCGGAAACCGTCCGCGAGTGGCGAGCGCCTTACACGAATATAAAAAAATACGTCGTAGAGAACGAAACGTTATACTTAAATCTGACGCGTAACTGTTGATGGAAAAAAAAACACACGAGAACGCGCGGACCTCCCCGGGGTCTAATTATATTGTTTACGTCCGTTCGTCAGCCACGGACGGGCCCGCGGCCAATATAATATCGGTTTTCAGCGATACCGGCATTTACGAGAACACCTATGTAATAACAACCATTACGTACGTGTATATATATATAAATTTGATCTACGTACAAATTTCTCCGTTCTCGGTCGCCGATCGTACATTCTGTATGTTCTATTTTCAACTTGGAATACGTATAAATATCCCGCGTTGGATCGCCTCTGCGCGTGCGTACGTATATACCGGAAACGCGGTCGTATTGCGATATTGCGGGACGCGCGGATTCTTTAAGTTCTGTAGCCGTGGGAAACGATTAATCCGTCCGCGATACGGACCGTCGTACGAATCGTATTTTCGACGACCGTTGTTTCTCAGTTTCTTTATTCGAGCGTGTACGCCTCACGCGTATATTTTATCGGCCGGCATATCGCGGTCGAACTCGTCGTCCGCAATATGCCACCGGACCGCGCGAACTATTCTCGGCACCGTGCAAACGTCGACGATATTAACTAAGGTCAGTGTTGGATCACGCGCGAAAATTCCCGCGCTGGTGTACCACTTCGCGTATCCCAATTTCGTCTACGTATAAAAAAGCCGAATTTCGAAAACCCGGTCCGTTTTTGTGCGCGCTTACAGCCGCACGTTCCCGTCGTACAATCGATTGGTCCAATTCGATTTCCATCAGCGCGATACGTTCTTACGCTGTTCAAAAATTGTACGCACCGTCCGACAATCGTCTTTATGTTTGGTGGACCATTAGACGCGAGCTGCGAAATAGTCCGCGTAGGTAAATTGTTTAGCGTAACGATCGTTCGAACGAAATTTTAGGAGCCGTAGTAAATCATACGGATGTTTACCATTTCATCGGCGGTTCGCCCGGCATAGTTAACTATTATTTCCGGCGATTCGCGTAATCATTTTTCGAAATCGAAAAAAATATTCGACTATATCGGCGGAGAAAATACCTATGTCGCGTACGTTTATATTTATCGTCAACCGGCGTAACCGTGTTTAAATAATTCGCATTGGCAATATTGACCGGCGTATTGAGCGAGTAAACTTAATCGCGGATAACGCTAAACAAACATACACGACGCAAAGCGCGACCAATATTATCGATGTTCTAAACGTTAATCGTTACGGCTTTTATGCGCCACGTTTGAATCGACCGTATTTCCGGGCCGAACCGTCATTTCGTTTAGTTAGGCAAAGCGCGTAGTTTCGCGCTTTTCGCCCTTAACACCGCGCGGTACTGAATCGCGTTCGAAGATCGATATTACGGTACCTAAATCGACGAATATTTTTCGCCGCCAATCAAACATTCGGCGCGCGTATTTCCGACGCACAATTATCGTAGTAGGTAGTACACCGGTCGCGCTATATCAACGTCAACCACACCCGTGTAGTTTTTGATTTCAACGTACTACGAATATTCCTTAGTGGATACTGTTACTGTAGTACGATGTACCGGTGTGACCTCTATTCTTGTATTGTACACGGCGTTTTCATTCTACGAACGCGACGTCTCGTATAAAACCGATTCGCTATTTAAATACCGACGACGTTCGAATACTTAAAACTATTATACGATTCGTTAATCGAATGTACCAACCCTGAAATTGCGCGAGCGAAATTGACGTAATTCGTGCGCGATAAAAACGTTATTCCCCGCGAATAGTATTGTAATTTAAAATATTACGAGACTCTCGGATTAATGTCGTTCCATTGTTACGTCGAATCGTCGCTTTCTAAATAAAAAAAAAAAAAACATTGTCGGACTCGCGTCTATAAGTAACGTCGACCACATGTTCGTCAACGATGGAAATAAATATTGGCCCGAAGTAAAACGATATCGTGTGAAAAAGCTAAAATACATTGTGTCGGCGTAGCGAACGAAGCGAGCGAATGTAACAACCCACATAAATGTAGAGTGGCGAATGGTGTACATCTTTTATAAACGTCAATAACGAAATTTACAAACGTACGATACTTTATACAATAGTTTTGTCGTGTATATGTGTTTAAACCACTACGTAATTGTTATAATAAAATAATCGAACGTATTTGGTCTGTGACGCCATATTGTAACGTTATACGGTGATAACAATTGATAAGATCCGGGTATTTCTCGTAAAAAGTTGCGAACGAAATTATTGGTTTACGTCTCGTTGAAAAATGTTTTTTTTTTATTCGATCGTTAAACTCGTTACGTCATTTCAATCGCGGCATTAGTTTCCCGAAAACTTTACATGGCCACAAATGATTAGTCTATTTAATTATAATACCGAATCGGTAATTAATCGAAAAACCACGAATATATAAACAGGCCGCGCGTACGTATTTGGACACCTGTGCACTTGTCCGGCGAACTTTACAACCGTTATTTATAAAACTGTTTGCCAGTAACAATCGTGTCGAACGCGTGTTTGTCGTGTCCACATTGTATGATCCGCGCGTTCGTTGTATCCTTTCAGGGCCTTTTGGTCTCGCGACACAAAAATGTCGATACGCCGTCGCAACAATCTCGAAACGTTCTTGTTTATATTTGTTAAACTAACATACAGTCGCGCGATATATGTGTGGTAATGCCGTCGCGGATGTCCGTTCAAGCGGGACAGCGGAGCGCTATTATTTGAAAGCGACGATCGATCGTTGTATTAGAAAAACAATTTCCAGCGACGCTATTGATTGCCATTAACGAATACGATAAGTATTGTGAAAATAGTATGCGCCGCATTTTGAGCTTTAGTACGAAAAATACTCGCGCTAAAAACGGATATACCGACAATTCTGTCGGTTCCGTTTCCGATTTTTGGGTCGGTTTTAATTAAAAAAAAAACTACCGGAAAATCCGAAAACCGTGTCGAACAAAGTACACACAATTTGCTACGGGAACGTTCCTATCGTGTCGAGATTGTCCGAATACCACTACGCGAAATGAGGGCCGCGGAGAAAACCGGTAAAGAAACGCTTCGTCGTAAAATCGATACGTTCCTCGTTTCGCTAAATATTTCGAATCTCTATAATGTTCGTTAGCGTCTTAAAATAGTTTAGGGAAGCTAAGAACGTACTGACTACACGATGACGTATTTTTTTGTTTCGCCCGCGAGCGGCGGAGTTCGTGTAGATAAGGAATGCTCCGTTAACTTTCACGGCCGTTACTATCCAATTAGTTATTGTAGTATGTCGTTGGTACGTTTTTCCATTTTCTCAATAATTGTTTTTGGACTTGAGAAAAATCACCGAAAATATATTTAGAATTTCGTACAAAAAAACCACCCGTGTTAACACATCCTTTTTAGATACGCGCGATTTTCGTATTTAAATTCCGAAACAGTAGTAGTATACGAACGTAATAATATTTTAGGAAAATCAAAAAAATAGTTCGTCGTAACCTTTTGTGTGTGTGTGTAAAGTTCGAAAAGCTACAATACAATAACGATAAATAACGTTTCGTTCAAAATCGTTCTTCGAAAGTGACAATCTATCGTCGAAATTAAAATAACGACACGCGATCAAGTAATCCACCCGAACCGACGTCCCCAAAACCACCTGTTTGTTGTAAACGAAACGTATTTTTTGCGAACTTCAGTTTTATTTATCCGATTTTATTCGTCTTTCGTATCGTCGATCGTAATTGTCATCGATCGCGCCGTATATCCATAAACAATTTTCTACGACGACAATACGTAATTAATTTTAAAACAACGGGCCGTAAAAAATGTAAAATTGTCCGCTGTAAAATCGTCGCCGACGATAAACGTTTTTAACGGTTTTTCGTTCACGAATTTTTATCGACATTATCCGTTGTATGGAACGTCTCGAGGACGCGCGTTCTTCGTGTATTTATGGGGACGTACGCGGTTCGATGTTTTCGCGAAAACGTTTCGGGATTTCTCGCCGTGTATTGTGCACGTACAACGGCCGAAAGCGAGTACGAATAAAACGGCCGTTGGTTCGCGGCCGTCCCGTCTAAACGTCGGACGAGCGCCTTAATATATGACCGTAAAAAATATCGCCCGTCGAATCGGTCGTATTTTCGTTCGGATTTCCGCGCGACATTTCGCGTATTAAACAAATCGAAATATTAACGGAAATTCCCCATACGAGCGTCACGGGACCCGTCGTACACTTACGACGCGTCCGCGTGCACGCCGGCCGGCCGTCGCGCCATAATTGCCACGCATCGTCGTACTTATTCGGCGTCCGTGTTTGTCAATTATTTCCGAAACGCGCGCCGTCTACGAACGCGACCGCCCGTCGTGGATGGCGGCAGGCCGCTTCGTCGTATCGGGTACGAACGTAGTTCGTAATCGCGCACGCAACCGGTTAAACCGTCGGACGACGGCGCTCGCGCGGCGCGTGTTCGATGGCCGACCGTCGGTTTTCGCCCTCGCCGACGGGCCACGACGACGAGACAAACGACGCCGACGATCATTCGCCGCCCTGCCGACGACCGTAAGTGCTCGTTATTACGTACACGCAGTAATCGTTTTCTCGTCCACCATAACAGACGGCCAGATTTCTACGTTCGTATTTCGCCAATTATCGACGAGTAAGTCCGTCGGGTCCGTAGCCCACGAAAAACACCGAATCGTACGCTTCACGATCGTAGCAAATATATATATATATCACGATTAGGACGATAACACTTCCAAACGCGTACGTGTATTACCGAATTACGAATTTAAAAAAATATCGCCACATTTCGTCGACAATTGTCGAACTCGACGCGATATCGCGTACTATTCGTCAATATCGAAATCATCCACGGACGGACTCGGAATTTATGGTAAAAATGACCGCGCCGATTATTATTACGCGCGCCTAGGGTATACACACACACATACACATACACACACACACACACGCCTAACGCGAAATTCGACGTCGTATACACGCGATCCACTCCGTATATACGGGCGCGAATTATTCGTTTTCGGTGAAACGCGCGCGCGCCTCCTCCCGAAAATAACGCCTCGTAAACACCTGTGTGTCGTACGTACCGTTGAAACGGGCGCTACTCCGCCGGCGCGTTTTTACGAACTGTACGCGATCTCGCCCGCGTTAAATACACGCTCGCCCGTGTACACGACGGTAATTACGATTATTACAGGCAACGCGCGTACGGATAGTAGTCAATTTTCGGCCGTCACGCGTAAAATACTGTACGCGTATTTACCCGTTATTAAGTTAATAAGGCGCGCGCAATATGCACGCTACTCGCGCGCCGTTTAATACACGCGTATACCGTAGTACGTATATACCGTACCGGTGGTGGCAGGTAAATAGTTTAACGACGAATATGTACCTATTAAATACGACAGTTTTCGTTCACAGGCGTCCCCGCGCCGTTATTTATAAAAAAATATCGCGAGAAAAACGTCTCGGTTTGTTCGTGACTTTTATATATTATAATTCTCCGTTCGTTAACACAGACGCGCGGGCTACACCGTTGCGCAGTCCGCGACTTTAACGACCCCATAGTCTATCCTATCGCGAACGGATTTTCCCGAACGATCCTAATATCGATTTTAAAAACGTTTTTTCCGTAGTTTCGTTTTCGCAATGTTGAATAGTTGACCAGATCGCGATAGGACTACAGCGCTATAGCGAAATATTCGTGTTATTATTATTCGATTTGACCGGAAAACGACGGACGGACAGTATTTTCAAATTGTTCTCGCGGTATTTGTCCACAAATTCGTCACGATTCTCGCCGATAGGGCTTCTCGAACTTATTCCGGCATGATGACACGAAAGACATTCGCCGTTACGTCTAATGTAGCGGGCGTTTTTCTTTTTTATCGGCGTTGGTTAATTAGAAGAATTCGAAAACGATTCGAAATAGTATTCACGGACGAAAACGTCGTTTTACGATTACGTTATAAAACCGTTAGTACGAAGCGCGTCGTTTTCAAAGAGAGCGGAATAACTCCGGGAGGGGAAGGGGAGGGGTACGTGCATTTCGCGTCGCGTTGTAGTAACCCGCCGACGAGCGCACGCCTATGTTCGCTGTAGGCGAACACGATTTTCACGCAAGGAGTAAAAAACGTCGTCACTAGAATAACGCGGCGTAGCGAAACGAAAGAATTCGTGTACCGGCCGTAAATAATTATTTCGCGACGCGACTAGCGGGACCGCGGTAACGCGTCTAAAACCGAAAGTCCGTGAGTTCGGCCGTATCTTATGAAAAAGCGGTCCGTTACGAATAGTATGTAAACACGCCGTACCGGCCGGACGTGTGACGCCTATACGTTTAACGAGTATTCGCCGCCGTTGGTCGTACGCCGTGTTATCGTTTGAACGGCGAAAAATCCGTACACCGTTTCGTACGCATAATCGCTCGGTCGTTTAAAATCGATTTTTACGCGCGTCTAATTATCTCGTCGGATAATAAGCGCCCGGGGCCGACTACCGCCTGTACGCGATACGCGGGATAATTATTTTACCGTTGTCGGACGGTTGATTTTATTCGCGTTATTGAACGTCGGCGCGGTAACCATCCGGACTCGAAAAAAATCAACCTTGCCCGATGTAGCGTATCATCGTTTACCATTATGGAAGTCCTACGATTTATTATAACGCGCCGCGTATAAAGTTATATCATATTATCGTACGTACGTTTAAGTATTTTTTTCGACAACGTCCGAAACAGTATAACGAATTTACGCGTACACTACGTTGTTCAAACGGTGCCGGGTTACGCGCGAATATATAGGATCCGTTGGATACAAAACCGATTTCGTCCAATTTCGATAATTACGCGCGTTATTAACTACGAATAGGCCCCGAAACGTGTGAATAAACGGTATATGGTATTCGATCCCTAGTCGTTGCGCGGTTTTCCGAAAATCCGTAAGTTTGTTCGACGACAAAGCCGGTTACGTACGTTTTGTTGTACGTTTACCTATTGGAAAACCACGACGTTCGTAAACGATTACGGATTACACCGCTCGCGCGTCAGTTTAAAGTACGTGAAGGCACGAGATATACCCCGATGACGATATGTACGTGCGTGTTTGTTTCGCTTTAGTCTTACGAAACGACGGTAGAATTCGTTTTTCACGATCGTATATTTATAAAACAGGTTAGTGGGTCCCGTACGGTCGAAAGAGAAGGTCAACAAAAAGGTATTAACAAATCCCGTGGCGTTTCGCGAATATTATCAAATAGCAATATCGAATCGAATTTCGACGATCGTGAACCGTAAACGGCTATTTTTACGAAAACGTACACGATCGAATGTATAAACATCACTCACGACAATCCAAAATATGTATTACGATGTCTATCAAACCGGACAACGTAACCGTTCCCAAAGGGAATTTCAAAAATGCGTATACGTCTATGTATATGTAATGTATATATATATTTGTAATTTTCCTAGGACGATTTAATTTCAAAAATATGTCGTAATAAAACGTAAAAAATACGTTGTTTGATAACCTTGAGCCGAAGAAGGCTAT
>JAIPRN010001306.1:0-49259 GCA_025469175.1 Geopemphigus sp. TES_GeoC_2020 | reverse complement strand
TAACTAAATGCGTTCAAAATCATTTTTCATATTAAATAGTTTAAAAAATAAAATATTTGTTTATTACAATAAGTCACATCAAATATTTTTGTTTGCAAATAATTCATGTAATAAATAAAAAAACATTCAGCTAAACAATGAACGGAGCGATTGTGATTAACATTCACAAATCTCAAAAATCTTTCTTCTACTCCTTCGTTAGTCATATATATATATATATTGTAAAATTGTAGATAACTGAGATGTAGACATAATATCTGTGGTTTCATCCATAATTATAGATACAAAATCTGAATATATTATTTTCTTTTTAATAGTTTTTAATTATATATTAGAAATGTATTCAATAAGATCATTTTGTATGTCTCTAGAGAGTTCATAAAAATGGTAGAAATTGAAGGATGCTTATTTAGTTTTGGATCAAGTGTGCCTATTAAATGTATTAATTCGAATAATTTCCGCTGTTTATGGAAGTAATTTTTTTTGTAAAGTCCCACGAAATGAGAGTTGTTTTTCTCCAAATAACATTTGGCATCAATAAATTGACCTAAAACACGCCTATTATTTTTAATAATCGCATTATGTTTTTCAATATTTTTTTAATATGTTTCACTAAAACATGCTTCTATTCTAATGTTATCAAATATCTTTAAAGTAATTAAAGATCAATTTATTTCATGACAATGTTTTAAATTATGATAATTGTTTAAATAACTGCAGCCATATTTTGACCAAATATTTGATTTATTTGAAAATAAAATACACGTCCAACAATATAATTTTTGGGTTTTTGACAACCATACAACCATTTATTTGAATTATACTAAAAAAGATTAATACACAAAAATTATTTTTATATTTCGATTTTAAATTCTGAAGTATTGGCGTAGATTTTCCCTTATGTAAAATATTTTTTTTTTCAAAAGAAATATTTGATCCAAACAGTATTTTTCAATAATACAATTGCAATCATTATTACTTGAAGAACTTGCTGGACAGTCCTTTTTTTAAATATTGATAAATGAAGAATGTTGCGTACTTGTATCGTTATCATTGTTTTTGTTAAAATACAAACATAGTGAACGTAAGCAGTACAGTAAGCCAGTAGAAAGTCAATAGCTTACTAAACAGTGTCGTGTATGCATTATGAAAAATTCTTACAAATTATGTAATATGTGCCCCTTCTATGATACTATGATCTGTATTACATCAATAAGGTTGAGTAAACAGTTCTAATACGTGGTGCATCACGGCAATAATAAACAGCCAAACATTATTGTAGACTGCGGTGACAAAGACACACACAGCGTCTTGTAAGCAACTATCAAACATGTTACATGCCATTGTGACAAAAATTGTTAATCGTATATATATGTATATATATGTTTATGTTTATATTTATCAGCAAACAGTTTATAATTTATTGGTTATTTTAGCAGATATAATTTGTTTGAAAAGCTAACTTAGAAATACAACAAAGAAAAATAAATAAGTAATTATCAAATAATAAATATTACAATCAGAAGTTCGTTTAATGCATTTTACAATTTCTTAATTAATAGTAATATTTCAATTATTTATAAACGTATCAACATGAAACCTGCTTATAATTTTCCTGCAAATTAAAAAACTATGACAATTAATTAAATAATTTCAAAGCCAAAATTGTTATTTCAATTTTGTATTTATAATTAATAATTAACTATTTAATATAGTTTATTTAGTAACTTTTTAAAATGTATTAAATGAAGATTTAATAATTAGTCTTGGAAGATGTAAATAAGTATAGTAAGACAATTTTAAAAAGAAAATAAGGAATATATTATATCATTAGTTTTGTCTTCAAGAACATTATTGCTAAATTTAATGTTTGTTTTTCCAAATATACTTTAATATATGTATTTAAATACAATAATTTTATTGAATGTAATGCTTTTAGATAAAGGTGAAGTTTTTGGTTGGGGTAATTCTGAATATGGCCAATTATTATTAGATAATGATAAATATCAAATAAATACTCCAAAAAATTTACCTTTGAAATCTATTGGTAAAATCACTGATATTGGTGCTTCTGGATCAGCATGTATAGCATTGAATGGTAAGATAATAAAATTGGTAACTTTTTTATTTATAATAGTATAATTTTTTTTTACATGTATAGATGAAGGTGTTGTTTTTGTTTGGGGTTATGGTATTCTGGGTAAAGGTCCTGAAATTAATCATAGCCGAGAACCAACACCAATACCACAAATTTTATTTGGTAGAAATCAATATAATCCTGAAACCCAAGTGAAATCTGTGTATAGTAGTATATTTCACATGGCAGCAATTACAACTGAAGGAAATCTGTACACATGGGGTAAAAATAAATGGGGCCAACTAGGTCTTGGACATACTAAAGACCAATATTTTCCTTTACAGGTGAATAATATGTTTGTTTAAAATTACCATAACTATATTTTTTTTTATGTGTAGGTATCTCTTGGTGCTATTGTTAAACGTGTAAGTTGTGGAGTTGATCATATGGCTGCATTGTGTATACCATACCAATAAAATAAAATAAGTTTTTTCTTTTAAGTTTCCATATTTATTATAAACTATCCTATGTCCTATATAAATTATTAAGTATTTTGTATGTGTAAATTATTATATATTAATCTAAGAAATATTTATTATTTAAATAAAATAATAAAACGTTCTGAATAACAAGAAAATCTAACTGCTTCAAATTATATTTTAAAATATGTAATAAAGGAGTCCGTAGGATTTTAATTTTAATAATTTACATTTTAATATTTATGAATATTCAGTAAAAAGAACATATAAATGAAACATTGTGTAAAATATATATGTACAATATGTATTGATATATAATATAATTAAGAATTTGTTTAAAACAAAATGTATAATTATCAAATTACTTTGATTGGCTCCGAAGATTAAATATTTTTTAAAGAAATAAATCATATTTTAAAAAAAGTAATAAGCTTTCCAGATAAACTGTGGAAATAAAATTAAAACATTTATTTAATATCTATAATACAGAAAAAATAATGATTATAATAATTGTATATATTTATTTACAATAAGTACTAATTTATAATTATGCATGAGACAATTGTTCATTTAAATTCTTGATTACTATAAGCACCAATTATAATTGAAGTAATACCTTCAGAAGTCTCATTTTTAGTCTTGAAGCGCCCTAAAATTATAGCTACTTTAGCCGCTAAAAAATGTTTGCAACACAATGCTTTATCTTTTAAGACTTGATGCTTGAAAAATTCACACGTGCAAAAATTTGATGTTTCCATTATTGTATAAATATCACCTTTTGATCCAACTATTTGGAATATGTGTCTTTCGTGACTTTCAATTAAAAACACACTATCATCATCAATCAGCTCAAGAGCATGTTCAGTAATTGTTGAACCAAAAACTGAGTTCAAGCTCAATAACAATTCTTCAATACACGATCTATGTTTATAATCTTCTCTTATATTATCCAATATTTCATAGACAATTGCAGGTAATAGTTTACTTGTCATTTAAAAATTTTCTGTAATGTTTTTCAATATATATATATATATAATTTATGTAAATAAAATATTTAATTAATATTTATCAAGAGACTGAGTTAGCACATACTATGAATGGTTATAATAATATAATTAACATTAAATGAACTATTCTCTAATAAAGTCATGTGTATTTTTATCTAAATATTTATAATTTAATCGGATAACATTATCACAAAAATTAAATTCCTTCATGTTGATAAAATCTGCGATTATTACATTTACACCATGTTCATTACCTGCTACTTGATTATTTATCCATTTAGGTAGTACAATATTCAATGGATAACAACACTTTTGAAGATTTAAATAAAAATATCTTAATATATATTTTAAATTAGGTGTAAATAGACATTGTGTAACATATCCTGTATTTGGTTTCCTTTGTTTGAGACCTGCTTCCAAAAATTGTATTAGTTTTTTATAAGAAGTTGTTTCTGGCCATGGTGTAGGCCAATCTGAAGATGGCCAAAATATATCATCTTGAATATTATGTCTATAAATAATTATAACCTGCATATAATAACAAAACAAATTATATTTTTTATTAATATTATTAATAAACATTAAATTGAAATTTTTTAAACAATTTAATAACCATGATTTAAATTGCATAAATGAAACTTTTAATTTTCATTTATTTAAATAATTAATAAATAATATTTAAATTGAAATCAGTATTTTGAAAATATAATCTTTTTCTAATTACTTCATTTAAGAATAGTAAAAAATAAATGTCATAAATTATTTATTTGTACTATAAATTTAGAACATAACATGTAATTTAACACTCCTAATAATGGGAAAATAAAAAATAAAAATATTACAATTATATAATTTATAATTATTCAAAAGTATAAAGATGAACAATTATATACTCTCAATTTAAGTGTTAATAACACTCCTAAAAAAAAATTTAAATATATAAAAAATTTGCGTTTTCCTTTATATTAAATATAACATGACGTACTTATTGTACATATATATATATATATATATATATATTATAATGTATTTTGATAAACGTTAATATTATAATTTGATTACCTGCCATCTGTTTGTTCTCATTGTATCTAAATTAAGTTTCTCAATTGGATATAAATGAGGACAAATCATATTATGAAAAAGTAACTTTAAAACTGACAATAATCGAATATAATCAGCTTCTGTGAAATTATAAAAATGTTGAAAATCCAATATAATAATTTCTTTGGTATGCAACATCAAAAATTCTTTAACAATCACCAACTCTTTCATAACAGTATCACCATAAAGTGCATGGACTGTATAAAAATTGGTATCATTTGGTTTAGTCGCTAACCGTAAATCAAAATATCTGATGACAAAAAAATTTACATTTATATAAACAGAACAATACCACCAATTCATAAAGTATACATACGACTAGCAAATATGGTATTAACTATTTTCTGAATAATCAAATATAATTCTAATTATATGAGTAAAAATGTATTGAAACATAAAAATAATGTTTTATTTATGTCGAAAATAAATTTTAATTACCTTAATCCTAGGTGTAATTGATGTTGAATATTACATGTCTGAGTAATGGACCATTTATGAATATATTGTCGTATGATAGGTCCTAATATATAGTTTAAAGACTTTACATATCTTGGTGCATCAGGACCTAACTCGCCATTTTTTGTAATAGTGTAAGAAAATGAATCGTGAGATCCTAAGAATATTTTTTTTTTATATCAATTTTACAACAAAATTAAAACACTTTTAAATAGGTATATAGGAAACAAAATATATAATTATAATATAATAAACACAAATTAATTTAACCAAATAAATAGATATTAAACTTTATAGCTTTCTCAGTCTCTTAATAACAATTTAATTAACTAATAAACGTTATAATACCTGGAATTGCCAATTTGATGATAGGAACAAAAGTAAGTGGTTTGGGCAATTCTGATATCCAATACTCTAGATTTAATTTCATTTCTGTAAAAAAAAATATCATAATTTATGCTTACATAAATTAAAACAATAAAAATAAATAAATCTTGGATCAGACAATTTAACAGTAACATTTATAATATAACTTTTTAATGCGCACATTTTAGCATAATAAGACGATTAAATGCTTAGTAACCTAATGTATTGAAAATATTTGTTAATACATTTTATATTTTTCGATATTACTAATATTGTTATAACTTAATATACAAATGTTTATTTAAAAGAAAATAACGAAAGAATAATAATTATTAAATTCGGTGAGACATATGTAAAACTAGTATTTAGTTCATTAAGGTTACTCTTAATAATAAATTTAAAAATATAATAATAATGTCTATAAAAACATTTTAAACCCCTTTTAGATTCGTAATATTATTATAAATTGGACTTATAAATTACAATATTTCGTTTCCAAACAAATTTAGTCTACAACAAAAATTACAGCTTACTTATTTTGTAACAATTATTTAAATTGGTTACTCTTTAATGCTGACTAATAGTCATACAATTTACACTAATATTAATAACATACAGATTTAATAAACAATATAACAATAGATTTAGACTGACATGTGTGTTCCTCGTAAATTATAATCGCAACAAAATACATTTATAATATGATAACATAAATCGATATTATGGATGTGCTTTTGAGATTGCTTAAATTAACAATTGCGTGTACATGGATTTAAATTTAAATTAATTTTAGTATTTAAATAATTAATAATCGTATTTTTATACATACATTAAAATATTATTATTGATATTATTTAATGTTTTACATTTAAGAACAAAATTCGTGCATTATATCGATTTTATTTTGAATTTTGTTGAATTGTACTTACTATCGAATTAATTGTACGAATTCGGATTTGTGATAGTACAGTGTGTCAATAATATCATTATATTTATAAAAATAGTAATTAACAAGTAATTTGCTAATTGATTGTGCTATAAAAAAGTATTATTGAATTAAATATTATTGGATAGAGTATTCTATAATAATTAAATTGATTAGTTATTTGAAATGTTTGTTGCGATATTTTTATAAAATAATATTTAAACTATTTTGATTCAATTATTGTAAGACAACTTTTATCATGGCTTCTGCAGATCCAATGGGTCTCACAAAAACTTGGGAACTTTCGCTATATGAATTGCATAGATCCCCTCAAGAAGCCATTACAGATAATACTGAAATTGCTGTATCCCCACGCAGTCTTCATAGTGAACTGATGTGCCCTATTTGTTTGGACATGTTAAAAAAAACAATGACAACTAAAGAATGTCTTCATAGGTATTATAGTATGTTATAACATAATGTTACAATTAATAAAATACTATCGATATTTTTTTAGATTTTGTTCTGATTGTATTGTGACTGCTCTTCGTTCAGGTAATAAAGAATGTCCTACTTGCCGTAAGAAATTAGTATCAAAACGGTCTTTACGTCCTGATCCAAATTTCGATCTTCTCATATCTAAAATATATCCTAGCCGTGATGAATATGAAGCACATCAAACTAGAGTATTGGAAAAATTAAATAAAAGCCATAGCCAAGCTAATTTAGTACATTCAATAAATGAAGGTATTAAATTACAAACTCAAAATCGTTTGCAACGAACTAAAAAGAATCAACATGAAGAACAAAATGAAAGTACCTCATCAACAATTCCAAAACCATCAAATTCAAATAGTTCATCTCAAAGTAAAGATAATGTAACTAGAACAATGGTACAAACAAAAGTGGCAAAGAAAATGAAATCTGTTATGATCTCAGAAAAAGAAGGTCCTGCCTCAACTGTTGATACTTCAGATATTACAGAAGGTGATGGTACAACAAAAAGTGCATCTGTTGATGAAATAGAATTAGTATTTAAACCACATCCTACAGAAATGGCTAGTGACAATCAATTAATAAGAGTTTTGAAAGAAAACTCGGTACGTTATATAAAAACAACAGCTAACGCGACTGGTAAGCTTAAATTAAATTAACAAAATTTATTTTTGTTAATATTAAATATATTTTTAAAGTTTTGGAATTATATGTATTAGGGTAATACCAAATATTTATGATGTATTATTATTGAAAATAAATATTTAATACCTTATATAGTGGTATCACCTAATATCCTAAAACTTCAATTTAAAATTATTAAAACATTTCCGCAAGTTAAATATTTAATGTTTTTTATTTATTTATTTTTTAGTTGATCATTTAAGCAAGTATTTAGCTATGCGGCTAACTTTAGATCTTGGCCCAGAGCTTCCAGAACGTGCTCTCAATTTTTTGATCTATGTTGCTCCTACTATAGATCAATTTGTTCCTCTCAATGGTAATCAAACGCTTCGTAATGTACATGATAAATATTGGAAAGTAAATAAGCCACTAGAAATGTTTTATTCTTTTACTTAATATTTTTATGTATATACTAAATATGTTATAACAAATATCAAGAATGGAAATTGGTTGTATTTAAAATGAAACATATTGTAATTTACTTTGATTGAATTTTTAACTTTTAAAAGTTAAAAGTATTTTTAGTCATATAGTAAGCATTTTTAATTCAGTTAATATTTATTTTGTTTCTATGTATTAACGTGTAACTACAAAAGAAAAATTGTGTGTATTTTAATTTTATATTTAAGTATGTATATAGTTTTTTATTGTTTATGTAAATTATTATCTTTTTTATAGAATATTAGTGGTATTATAGCATCAGTTGCAATCAAAATTTACAATATACAGAATAGTGAAAAGTTTTATAGCTTTAAACGATATTATTTCTAATTTAGTTATTAAAACTATTTATAATAAAATAAATAAACAAATCAACTTTAAATAATTAGTTACGTTAATACTCAATTGTCTCACCAAGCAATAATTAATTTATTAGTCTAAATTAATAGAGTTAATACATTTTTTATTTCTACATTAAATGATCCCAATTTTTTATGTTATATAAAGTACTTGTGCATAAACACAGTGTATACAAAATTGAACATATATATATATTTAATACTTGAAGAGCCTAAGAGCATCAAGTGTATCATTCAATATTTTATCAAAAAGAAATGACTATGTAGCATAAACAATTGTATACAATACATACATATATAATACTGTATCACCATAAGCAATAAAATAAAATTCTACGATTATTTAAAAATATAGTATATACTTTAAGATGATATAATAAACTAACAACATATATACTCTTTATACTATAATCACAAAAATAACAATTTCTACATTTTAGATTCAATATGTTGATTATAGTCATAGTCATAACATTATTAATTTTTGAATCATTTTGTAAACACATTCAAGTTAACACGATTTATATATATATATTTACTTCTAAGGTATTTATCAGTGACATTTTCTGAAATCCTATTACAAATATCAGTGCAATGCTCAAAAGTTAAAAGAAAATTTCAAACTGTTGTTTGTTTTCCAGACTCGTGTACATTTTATTATAAATTCACAGCATTTGTCAGGAAATTAATAAAAAAATATTACTATTTTAGTTCAATAAATTTTAATTAGATACATATTACAGTGTCATAAAAACATTTTTAATGATATAGGTACAAAAACGACAAAACCAATAGGTTCAACAGAAAATATACACCACACAAGTTTTCTAATTATTATAGAATACTGTATAAATAGCAAAATAAGTTACATGTTTATTCTACCTATTAAGAAATTCAAATATATATTTGTTTTATAGCTAAGTTTTTAATTATATTTTATACTTAATTATTTATGTATATATATATTGCTACTTAATTTATATATCCTATAGTATTATATATAAATTTTATTTTATTGTTTCATCAAAAATAAATTAATGATAGAATTTATATTTTACAAAAAAATATTTTCTACTTGTTTTTTCTTTATTATAGCTCGAATCGTATTCAAAATTATTTATTATATTAAATCAAAGTAAAAAATTTTGTGTAACAAACTGATGCTCGTAAATTATAGGTTATATAATTTTTTTTTTTTAAATACTCTTTATTGGATACGCATAGTACAATTTTAATACAAATTAATTTATTACTATAGTTGACATGCACTTGAATATATCAATATTATAAATAAAACAGGTGCAGGTTGGATGCATTAGTATGCATTTCCCTATGATTATACAATCTGACTTGAGCACTTTTTGCTTTGAATACTTTAATTACAAGAGTTCATATGGTTTTGTTCGTTTTAATCTTCAAATTTCCTGTGAATTATCCAGGAGTTGAATGGCTTCTATGTTGGGATGATGCAGAAGTATCTTTTCATGCTTGACTGCAAAACCTGGATAACTTCATGGATCCACTTGATTTTCAGATCGTCGTGAAGTTTTTGATTGGTAAGTAGCAATAAACGTTGGTGATCAGTCTAAGAAATTTATTTTGACTGCGTTAGATTAATCTAATTTAATTAATAATTATTAATTGGTTCGATAGCTTAGTGTAACCCCATAGCGGCACTCCGTATGTCCATATAATTTTTATTATAGACTGATAAATTAGTCTTTTAGATATTAGGTTTAGCTGAGAGTATCTGCCAACTAACCAGTACATTTGTCTAGTTTTGATTCTGATCTGTTCAGCTTTCAGTTTAACATGGATCTAAAGATCTGCCATCAAGATGAAGACCAAGGTACTTAGTTGATTCAGCTTGAGGAATTTGGCTACTTTCAAGAGTAAAAATTAGGTTAATTTTTTTTTCGCAACACAAAATTGATGTGAACTGATTTTAAGCGTTTAAGCTGTATTTTCCAGTCTATCGTCCATTTGTGTATTAAATTAACTACAATTTTAAGTTTTTCTATTGCTTTTGGTTGAATAGCATCGGTAGCCATAATAACTGTATTGTCAGCGAATGTACCAAGTACAATATTTGTTGTTATTGGGATGTCTTTAGTATAGAGCAGGTAGAGCAATTGTTCCTAAGACACTTCCCTGAGGAACTCCAACTAGGATTGGTTTGAATGATGAGAATGCCCCTTCATGTAACACCCTAAATTTCCTTTTAGAAAGATATGACTCTAGTAATTGACAGTAGTTCCGCGCTAATATTTTACTCATCTTGAATACGAGTCACTGATGCCAACCCCTGTTCTAATGAAACCTTTCCATTCAGAAACACCGCAGGGCAGTATTTTTTTTTTCAAACGCTTTTTCAATAGTGGCTGTTACTCTGTGCACTTGATCTATTGTCGAATGGTAGTTCCGAAATCCAAATTGGAATTCTGGTATACTAACAAGAACTTTAAGACGTTTTAAGAACAATTTCTCAAACAATTTGGAAATTGCAAGTAGTAACGAGATAGGTTTGTATAATCCGACATACTCCGCTGGTTTGTCGGGTTTTTTGAGCATTATTATTTGTGTTGTTTTGAAACATTTCGGAACGTGCATCAGGTCTCAGACAGGCATTAAATATGTATGTGTTAGCATAATGATTGCTTTCTTAGGCAGTTCTTTCAATAAGCCAGGGAATATTTCATCAAATCTAAGGGGTTTTTTTGGGTTGATATTGTTTTCTATTTCCATGACCACATCCAATGGAGAAAATAGCTTCATAGTTACTTCTGGTTGATAATCAGCGGTTGTATCTATTTTGAAAACAATATCATTTGGTTGAAAGACATTTGCTAGATGTTGAGCAAATAATACAGCTTTTTCATCATTGCGTCTAACCCATAGATTTTGTGCATTTTTAATAGACAGCGCTCGAACAATTGGTCTTTTGAATCGGCGAGTTGTTTTCCATAGTGAATAAACTTTATCTGCTTTAGGACTTAGTTCACTAAGATATTTTTCAAAGCAATTCTAATTATATTCTTTAATTTTTTGATTCGTTTGATTACTTATATGGTTGACTTTTCTTTTGTTTGCAGCGTTTCTGGATTGTGCCATACTCTTCTTGCTCTTTTTCTGTTATTTATCATATCCCTAATTTTTAAGGGGTAGTTTATTCTCTATCCTGGCTTGTCTTTTGCTGTAACGGTAGCTTCTTATGCAACTTTTCGAATTTGGTCTATAAGATTTTGAGTTTGTGTCTCAAGGTCTTTTTTACTTTGAGTCTTACGTTTGATTTGATGAGACTGTCTAGTTTTACTCTAAATTTATTCCAATCGGTGTATTTAGTAGTAAGATTTTGTTTTTGGTGTCTTTTAATAAATGATGTACTTAAAGTCAGCAAAACTGGAGTGTGATCAGATGTTAGATCATACAAGCTTTCAATTTCGATTTGATTCGTCGAAATTCCTTTAGAAATGAAGAAATCCAGCAAGTCTGACACTGTTGTTGTCAGTGGGCCAATAAGTAGATTCACGTCCTGAGTGATAGCTACAGTTTGCGGCATTGATAGCACCCAATAGTTCACTGCCTTTACCAGGTGTAATCAGTCACGATCCTCAAGTTGTGTGTTTAACATTGAAGTCTCCTCCAATGATAAATCTTGGTCCTAATTTTGCAAATAATTCTTTGTATCGTTGTTGTGTTATTTTATGTTTTGGTGGGCAGTATATTGCGTCGATGGTTATCTTAGCACCGTTGCGTTATGAATAGCTATTCATGTAGCTTGTATTTCGTGCTCACGAATTTCTTCTTGTTGAAAATGTATACTTTATCTCATGATTATGGCTGTACCTCCACGGGCATGTTCACTGGGGTGTGTGCTCCAGTAGGCGACATAATCTCTTAATTTAATTTTTGTTAG
Source organism: Geopemphigus sp. TES_GeoC_2020 (assembly GCA_025469175.1). Taxonomy (NCBI): domain Eukaryota; kingdom Metazoa; phylum Arthropoda; class Insecta; order Hemiptera; family Aphididae; genus Geopemphigus; species Geopemphigus sp. TES_GeoC_2020. The sequence continues at coordinate 36,953 of JAIPRN010001306.1, read as the reverse complement.
AGAAATGCATCTCGGATATGAGCGTTATATTTATATGATTAGTTGACAGAAATAATTCTACATCTCGAATTCGTTGGTTTAATCCATTCGCGTTCCATGTGATGATTCGTAAAAATTTATTGCAGATTGAGCATTTACCTCGTATTCCAGTTCCTCTTCGTCAGTCAAATATTGTTCTTTAGAAACGTCGGGAATTTTGATTGATCCTGATATATTGTTTGTTTGATTGTATTGCAACTGCATCCTGAGAGCTGGAATTTCGTTGGTCAGCTATATTAGTTGCTGATTTAGCTGTTGATTTATCGTTCTTAAGTCATTATTTTGTTATATAAGCACATTTGAATCTAAACTTATGAACACTCCCTGCTGTGCAGCATTGTTTATCAAATTCATCGTAACTGCTTTGATTTTTGGATTTGAAGTAACAGACTTTTGGCCAGATCCACCTGAGGTGGATGACATAAATTATGTACACGTCATATAATACCGAAAATAATGACCCGAAAAACACATAAATATTAATAAAATAATAAATTAACACGATAATAACATGACTGACAATCTCGTAAACGCACAGGGAATCTCACAAAACAAAATAGAACGAACTAAATAAAAAGAAGAAAAAGTGTCGTCGCTCTGGTTGTAATCGATCAATATCAAGGATGAATGCACTAATGTCTTTAGCGTGAAAAACTGGTACAATTAGCTTTAAGTATGCGAAAAATCCGATAAATTTTGAGGTTGAAAACGATAAAAAACGAAAGACTACCAGAGAACACGTGTGCAACTGAGTAACTCAACAAACAAACTAGGTTATATAATACAAATATATTCGTACATTTTGTATATTTTCTTACTAATTGTTTTATATAAACCAAAATATTACAATAAAATATTTATAACACTAATGAAATATAATAATATACGGTTTGTTTTAATAAGAGTTATTACTTAAATAACGTTATCACCAAAGACCATTCTAAATTTTACATTATTAAAAATGATCGAATTTCTTATAATTATTTTAAATTTATTTTTGCTTTCGTTCAATTTAACTTTATGATTTAAAATATCTAATTTAGAACATTTGATTGGTTTTATATCTTTCACATCGCAATAAAATTCTTCACGATTTCCCCAATAAGATATATGGGATATTCGACAATTTTGTTCGTCTTCACTTAAATATACAAAGACTATAAGATTATTTGATAGTAACCAAGAAGCAATATGTAAACCAGTTGTTAAACCAAAACCTAAAATTACATTTAAATTATTAAATTATTTTTAAATAGTAGTTAAAAACAGTAGTACCTATAAATGATGCATAAATCACTTCTTCAAAATTTAAATGACCAAGTATATTTAAACCAAGACAAATAGGAATCAATCCGAATGACCCTATTGTTTGATATTTTTTAAGTTTATTCAGACAAATAAAAACTGGCATATGAGGTGTTCTGGAAATGAAATAAAAAATTACTATCATAATAAAAACAAACAATTAATAAATTATATTTTAAGTTTTCAAATATAACAGTATTCATTAATGCAATTTGTTAAAATTCATATATTTGACTATATGACTACATATAAATTAATAATAAAAAACGACTTACTTATATATAGGAACTAATTTCTTATTATTATTATTGTTGTTATTATTGTTGTTTTGATTTGCTTTAGAACACATTGAACTATACGTCTTAGTCGTAAAAGTTTTTATATTATATAATAACATTATATTTATATGTTTTGATAACTGTAACATTTTATTTGCTGCACCAAAATTGAAATTTATAATGAGATGTTTCAAAGTTTAATTAAATTTGGTTATTTAACGTGAAAACATATTAATACTCAAAAATGAAAATTTCATAATTTTTTTAATTAATTATGCATTTTATTATAATTACTTTAAACTTGTAATTTTAAATTCAAAATTTCTTGATGACAATTTAAAGATAAAGGCTATGAATTTGATCACTGTATGGTTAGTAATAATACATTTATTATAACAATTTATTCGTATTAAAAATAAAAAACAAACAATAGTCAATAATATCAATAATAAAACAATAATTAAAAGTAAAATTTAGGAATATATAAATCCGGGAATTATGATGAATAATCACTGAAAATGAAATAAAATAATGAAAACTTATTTTTTAAATATACTGATAATTTTTGTATCATAGGTATCACATTAATGGTGCTTATCTGTAAGTTGATAAGATATTATTGCCGTAAAAAAATTTTTAAATTAGAAGTAAATCGAAACCACTGATTGTCACTAGATATTATATATCTAATACCTTTAAACGAGCAATGCTTGTGTATATATATATATATATATATATATATAATCTGAATCTCAGAAACGGCTCCAACGATTTTAATGAAATTTTGTATGCAGGGGGTTTCGAGAGTAATAAATCGATCTAGCTAGATTTCATTTTTAGAAAACGTCGTTTTATCCGTGTTTTCAGGCAATGAAAAACGTATTATGTAATAATATGTTATGTAATATTATATTATATAATATTATTATTATTATCATGACATCGAATCCTAACTGGACAGAAATAAAACAGGTATTGCAAATAAATTTAAAAGATGGAACAATCTTGCAACAACTTTCACAGGATAGTCCTGATATTTCAATGTATATAATCAAATATATCAGCTCAATGGTAGAAATTCAATGGCACATATAAATATAATAATAATAATAACAAATAATTAAATATATAATTAATACGTTTTCTAATTGTATTAAATAACAAATTCAGTTCTCAATTTGACCAATTGGGCTTTCTCTTTTCAACAAAAGATTTTAAACCTTCTTTGCAAACATCAAGTTCCAAATTTTCAAGCATTATTTTTTCTCCATTCCTGTAAATACATTTAATTGTAATAGATTTGCATTCGTTTCAGTTGTTTTTGTAAACAATTATTTAAAAAGTGCATAATTACTTGTAAGCCAATTTAATATTATCATCTATATGTTTGTAAAAAAATTGCTTTCCTAAAGTAATTACAGCACGACTCTTTTGACCAATTGATGCTGTTAGTTTTGTAACTTCACCTTCTAAAAATAATTTTGTCAAAATATATTTACATATATGCTATAACTATACGAACCTGATTTTTATTAACTTACCTAATTCTTCTGGTTGAACAACCTTAGAAACAAGACCAGTTCTAAGGGCTTCATCTGCATTAATGGCCATCCCCGTGAATAGCATATAAGAAACTGTTTTCTTTGACATAATTCTACTTAAAGGAATTCCTGGAGTAGAACAAAATAAACCAACGTTTACACTAAAAGTAGATGTTTAACATTATAGATTAAAATTAATTTTAATTTATAGTATTTTGTATTAAAAATAGACGAAATTAACATTAAACAAACCCAGGAGTTGAAAAAAAACTACGATTGGTACAAATTGCAATATCTGAAGCAGCTACCAATTGACAACCAGATGCTGCAGCAATACCATCTACACTTGCTATAATAGGTATGGGACAATCTATCATTGTATTCATAAGTTTTGTAGCTAATGAAAATATGGTTTTCTGATTTTCTGAAATTCTCTAAAATATTAAAAAATGATAGTTATATAGAATATACTTTCTAGAAACTAAGTACTAACTGTTCAAAAAATCGTTAAAACTATGGATATTTAAAAAAAAATATGCGGATAATTATAATAAATAATTTCAAAAAATTGTAGCATCATAAAATATTATTGACTAAAATTACAATTACTTATTAAATTCCTAATTAAATATTTATTTACTAATTCAAGCGGGAATCTCTGTTTAAAATTTTCTTTTTTATTGACTAAAATGATATAAAAACATTTCAAGAATAACATCCATTATGATTTTTTAATACATTTTTTTTTAAATATTTGTAGAAATTGAATTTTTGAAGCACCTAATAAATTCAGCTTCTTATTGCTATACAGTATATTTTTATTTTTTTTTACGCCCTTATAATTTATTACTACTGGTCGATATAATTGAGTTCTAGAATCAATCTAGCCATTAAACTAAAACTGCGAAAACGTGCAGTTTTATAGTTATAAAGTTCATTGTTGTTGTTAATTTAATTAAAAAGAATCATAAAGGTGAACAAAATAAGAACTAAAACTAATAATGTGAAATAGGAGTTCTAACCATCATTCAAATTCATCAATAAGAGTTTGGTGTTAATGTAACTCGTCTCCAAAAAACATCTAAATTGTTGATTAATCCAAGAAAAAATTAACGATAATTTTAACTATTATGTTATGGATTGTTTTCTGTATTTAGTGTTCTATTGCAAGTTGTACTATGCAAAGAATGAAAGAGTGTTGTCAAATTTATTAAAGAAAATAAAGGAAACTTAGACTTTAAGCTTATTGTTGATTGTCAAAACTATGGTCAATACCCAAATAATAGGTGCCCTTTAATAAATCATCATTCATATGAAATAAATATACGTAAAATTCTCACAACAATACACATATTTGGAATTGGAATAAACAGCAATAAAAAATGTCGAGTATTAATGAATTTACCCATAAAATGCTTTGAAAAAAAATCTGGAGTTTCTATCTGGAGTTTTGTGCATTGCCATTTTATTTAAAAAAAAAAGAAATATATATATTTGTATAATCCAATACATAATTAATAAACATCTAAAAGGATGTTTTTGATTGCTTTTATAGATTCATTAAAAAAATTTCATTTTTAGGCTTTAAACAAACAGTACCCCTTAGAATAATGATATTATTAATTTAAAATAGATGCAACTTCTTTTTTATATTTATTAATTTAAAAAATTACGAAATCTTATAATTATACATTTCCTAAAAATGACTTACAAGTTCATTAAGGTTGTGTCCTGCAGAAAAAACTGATCCAGTTCCACATAGTACAATGCTTTTTATTGATAAATCATCTCCAGCCTTTTTTATTTCATCAATTAAGTTTTGAAGCACAACAATAGATAATGTATTTCTATAATTATAGAATAAATAGTAACAAAATATAAATATGCATCAATCATGTATTTTTATATTAATCAAAAATTAGAGTAAATAAATAATAATTAAATTAAAGTATGTGTAACTTCTACTTATAAATAATTTATATATTTATCAAAATATTATTTTTCCAAAATATTATTAAAAATATTAACTGGTCTTAATCAATAGAATACATGCTACTATTTTTAAAAAGATAAAGATTAGACGTGATTTAATTAAACAATATTATTTTGCTGCGTTTATATCTAATATAATTTCTACTTAGATCTAGCATTTTTGAAGTAATTAAAATAGTATTTAATACATACCTAGTTTTTGGATCAGAAAAAGTAATTCTATAGGAATTAGCAGTTTTAATGGAAGTCATCACGTTCACAGAAGTTGCTGTTGACATGTGTCTATATGATTGCCATACAATCGATTTCAACATTTTTCAGATTATTGTAAATTAAATTATACTTCTGAAATCAATTTTTATTCAATCATATATACAATACTTATATAATAATGAAATTTGTGCTTATAAAATTTTTGTAAACTGTAGTTTTTTAGTTTATAGATAATTACTTAAGATACTAAATTGCTCTCTAGAAGAAAATAATAACATTACTGATTAGGCTTACGTAATGTTTCAGAAATTAATTAATATAAAATTTATTAATTAAATTTAAAAATAAACGAAGTATTGTTGCAAATTAAATAGTAAAATACTAAAATGTAATTATTTATATTTATATCGGATAATTAAATATTCATTAGAAAATGTATGATGCATAATCAAAAACACATTCTATACATTTATTATATTTCCCGTCACAAATTCCTAATCACTATGGGGCTATAACTTACAGGTTTCGTATTATATTATAATTTTAGATACAAAATTGTATAATGTATCTTAGAAAATTATGGATCCAGTAATTTAAATGGCAACGTATTTATAGTTAATTTATAATGTCACTGAGTAAGCGTATAGCAAACGTGACGGCATAGCATTTTGTGGAAAATTAGAAAAACACTGAAATCAGTTAGTTATGTATATACATTTGTAATTTATAAAAGTTATTATTACAAAATTGTACAATTGTTTTATTATAAAGAAGTTGCCTATTAATCTTATTTTTGTCAAGTAAAACATGAATATTATTTCAATTAATCATACTATAATAAAATATTATCCATATAAATTAGTAAAACAATTTTAATAATCATTAAATACTAAAAATGGAAAAAAAAGTTTAACAAGTTTGAAATTCGTCTATCTTGTAGACAATTTTGATAACAGTAAATTATTGATTGTCTGGAAGTATAACTATTTTATGATATATGAATCTTTAAACACTTTATACCAAGTATTTAAATATTTAAATATTATCTTAAAACTTATGTTATAATAAAATACTTTTATTTGTTATTAATAATTAAAAACATACTACAAAAATAAAATTAACTTTTTTAACAATACGCTGTTGTTTTAAATTTCATTATTAAATTGTAAAATTATGATAAACACTAAATAATTATTTTACAATTGTTCAATGTACAAAATCAACATATTTAATATTATATTTGATATGATCTGAGAATACAATGTCTGACTCAGTCTATATCTAAAATGTTCAATATTTTCAATATGGCAAAAACCTTAGTGTTAATACAAAATTGTGTAGCATCGTGAGAATTTCTTAGACAAATTAAAAGTTTTAGTTATAATAGTAAGCGTGCCATTTAAACTAATATAATTACATAAAACACTTTTCACGTTCTGTGTTTTAACAATATATTAAGTGTTAATGGTATTAAATGCGGACGTTTTATGTTAATATAGCACTAATTTTTTATCAAAAATATATTATTTTTTACAAAAGTACTATATATTTAACACGAAACTCACATCAAAATTTTGACGAAATAATATTTTTATTCTAATTGCATAGTAATTTGTTTAAAACGGAAACTAGGAGTTGAAAAATTGTTCGATTTGAAGGAAAAATTGTAAATTGATAACCGGTATCAAAATGTGAACGTTCAAGGTCATATACATCAAACAGGTGCATTACGAGTACAAAATAACTATATTATTGTTGCACGATCGTGGATATGAATTTGAAATTATAAATAATAGTCGTCAATAATAGTTGTTTATTTTGACATTAAAAATTAATAACAATTTAATTTCACCCTATTTAATTTATATTTTAATGTTTATATTAATCACCGGACTACGTAGGACATGGTTAATACCATCAATCTTTTAATACGGAAAACCAAGATATTACGCGACAACGAATAAACACGCGCGCGCTGACAAGCAACTGCGACAACGAAAATAGTCGCGACGCGCGCAGATATCTTCTCCTTCATTCCGCCCTTGAATTCCATCGTGTCGTGTTCATTTTTTTTTTTTTTTTGAAGACCACACACGTGGTCTGTGTACCCCTCCTTCACCATCTTCCCACTAGACGCTGCAGCCCGCCGTTATATTATTTATATAATGGCGATATAGTTACTAACCACTGGGTACACTTGTACGAGTAGTATGGTATTGTTGAATGCTAGTCGAAACGCCGGCCGGATACATTCTGGTCTTTCGTTGTTGTTCTTACTGTTAATAGGTGTTTCAAGCGCTCGGTGATTGTCGATTAAAAAATTTAATAACGATTTCCATTTAATGATGTTCGGAATTTTTAACCAACGACACGATTATTATTATTGTCGCTATATAATCGAAAATACGATTTCAGCGACCCACGAAAAAAATTTATCTCAATAAGTATAATTATTATACGAGCGTATATCTTATAGATGTTCACTTTAATATTTATTTATAATAATAATAAAACCAGTATGAAATATATTCGTGTAAGTATCTACTTACTTACCAATAAAGTCAAACGATACTTTGTATTTCGAAATCCAAATTGAATAAACGAATTATATTTTTCTTCAGGCGAAACAAATGAATTTCAAACAATTCGTTGTATTTCAATTATTGTTGATTTGTTTTCCACAAGTGATGGGCTTGTTAAAATCAAAAAGCAAATTACAGTACTGCGAAAGGGCACATTCGCGATGTGTGAACATGAATCATACAACATGTCTAGGTGTAAAACTACCTTATACATCGACTTCTACAGATCTCATTTCAGATGCTGATACACCAGAAGATGCTCAAGTATGTTTTCATATTCGTATCATTGATAATGAAATTATTATAGTTCGATTCTTTATAGGAAAGATTGAATTATTGGATAGGACTCAAAAAAATTCCAAAATGTTGGGCAGTTATTCAACCACTTTTATGCGCATTATATATGCCTAATTGTGAAAATAACAATTTACATTTACCTCCGCAGGTAAAACAAACTATAAAATAAATCGTATACAAATTTTAAAGCTGTTACTTATTTTGATAAAAAAAAATGTTTTGTGCACGAAAATACCTAAATTATTTTAGTTAAATTTAAGAAACCAAATTTGATTCTATAAACGATTAATTTATCTAATATATATTAATAATATATTTAATACTAAATAGGTAATTTATTTTTTAAAATTGATATAACATAAAAAGTATATCTATTTTGGGTTAGCGTTTGATGTTTAAATTATGTTCTGGGTTCTTTCATGCACAAAACAAATTTATAATGAAAATTGTTTACAATTTCAGTTCTAGTTAATAAACATTACACTAGTACAGAAAAAATATTTAACTATTAAACTTTTTCATTTTTGTAATGGCAAAAAATGGGTGGTGGCATCCTCAACTATATTACATATATTTAAATACCTATTATTAATTAATTAAACTTATTATATATTAATATGTAATACAGGAAATGTGTAAACTTATTGAAAATAATTGTAAAGTTCTTGAAATTGAAAATTCTTGGCCAGCGGAGTTCAATTGTGAAAACAAGACACTTTATCCTCCAAAACAATGCAAAGTAAACCATTATGTGAAATTATAAATTATTTAAGTCTTATTAAAATAAAATATTATTTAGTAATAAAATGTTTACAAAGTATCAGTCTACTGTACATTTATTTTTTCTTAATATTCAATTTGATATATGTTCCTACTTATACTATAAATTAAAGTTTTAAAAATAAAGAAAAAATGAGGTAAAAATCCGAAACTCAATTATACAGTGTTTAAATAATATTTATCGGTATAACAAATTATAATTACTATTGTTTGTAGCTTTTTAATGGCTTAGTCTCCCTAAAATATTTATTCTATTATTTTTTATATTAAAAATATATTATTATTTTTTACTTGAATTTAAAAAAGATAAATAAATAACAATAGTTATTAGAGATAAGTATAGAATATTAAAATAATTATCGAGTATTTATTAAGTAACCAACATAAACTAAATGATTTTTTATGTAAAATATTAGTTTATTATTTACAATAATTTTTGAAGAATATTATTAGTACTATTGAACTTTTTAGAATGAGTTACGTGAATTAAAATTTAATTCAAGTGCTGGTCGTTGTGAAGCTCCACTTGTACAAAGTTTTAGAAAACGTACTTTCTATTCTTCTAATTTTGAAGGGTGTGATATTCAATGTTATGACCCTTTGTTTTCTATGGAAGAACATCGACAAATACATAATCTTATTGCTTGGACTGCTACAATATCTGGACTTTGTAATATATTCGTCATTGTATGTAAATAGTTTACTAATTAAATTAATACAGATATTTTTGATAATAAATTTGTTTACAGCTTACATTTATGATTGAATGGAAATCATTAAATCAATATCCTAATATTGTAATACTCTACATAAATATATGTTTTTTATTTATAAGTATTGGGTGGTTATCTCAATTTTGGTTTGGTGCAAGAGATGATATAGTCTGTAGAAAAAATGGTGCCAGAAAAACATCAGAACCTAGGTATAATTTTCGAATATCAATTTACCGTTATTAATAAGTATTTTTATATGAAAATTATGAATACCTTTTATAATTATAGTGATGAAGATCTATCATGTGTTATAAATTTTGTTTTCTCGTACTATTTCTTAATTGCTGCGTTTATTTGGTTTTTTATTTTTACTTACACTCTTTACGCAAAATTTCAATCATTCGGTATGTTTTAACATTATTCTTATTATTTATATTTTGTTATATTCTAATTTTTATTTTTAGGAAAAATTCAAGAAGACAAATATGATGTTAATAAATTGTCCGCTTATTATCATATATTAGCATGGTCTATACCATTAATATTTTGCGTTGTTCTTATGGTAATTGGAGAGATTGATGGTGATAGTGTAACTGGCACGTGTTTTGTTGGCGTTGATAATAAAATATACAGAATTACCTTTGTGCTTCTACCAGTTTTAATATTTGTTGTAATTGGACTACTTTTCTTGATCAGAGTATTGTTTGGACTTATGGCATTAAAAAAAGAAAATGCACAAGTAATTTCAAAACAAGCAAAATCTAAAATTCATTCAGCAGCAATTAAAATGCTCATGTTCATGATATTGATTATTATATTTGTTTCATCATTGTTTATGTGCTATATACATGAGTATAATAATGATAATTTGTGGAAAGAAAGTTTAAAAAATTATATTGTGTAAGTATTATTATTATTTCAATATTTTTGACCATTATATTTTTTAATACTTAAGTTATTAATACTCATATTTAGTTTAAAAAAATGTGTAATTATAAAAATATTCTTCAGGTGCAAACTTGGCATTATACCAGATACAGATGTAGCAGATTGCTATATTAAGTACCGACCAAGTGTATCGAAAAAACAACTTTATGTAATGGTATTATTTGGGAATGGAGTTCTAATGTCATTTTGGGTGTGGACGAGTCACATTGGCAATGCATGGTGCGAGTGTTTAGTTCGTTGGTGTGTTTTAACACTGTTATTAACTATTCAATTTTAATTAATTTAATTTTTAGGTTAAAGAAATGGCAGGGTCAAGAAACAAACAAGAAAGACTCTGCTAAGTATCGTAAACATAAAATGATAGCTAGTGCTTTTGCAAGGAGACATCAACTTAATAGTGACGATTTTACTGTAACATTTACAAAAGAAGATCCATTTGGTAAATTATAGATAATTTAACAATTTTTGATTTTATTTTATATAAAAATTATTGTTTTGCAATGTCCTATATATATATCAGTAATGAATCTTCTAAGAATTCTAATATATCTGTTAGCGTTTATATTTAAAAATAGGCAACTGCATATTACATATAGATTTATTTTTTATAAAGTAAATAGTATATAGGTTATTAAATTTGTCTAATTAAGTGAGATGTTTTTGTTTATTTTAAGCAAATTATATAATAAAAAGATCTTTATAATTTGAAAAACAAACCATGATGATCTATGTGTTTGGTAGTAAAATTGTATAAAATCGGTAGTTTTTGTGTATGGAAGAATTTTACACACACACACACACATATATATATGTATAATTAGCAAAATCTGTATTATTTTTCAAATTTTTTTTGTATATAAAATATATATACATAATATTCGTTTATTTCAATTTTGATATACAAATTTTATTATATAAACAACGGTTTTTAACTCAAGAGCAGTTTATTTAACAATGATAAAACAAACACCATGTTTGGTACAATTATCATCATGAACTTCATACTGAATATAATATAGCTCGACAATATTGTTATTGCAGTAAAATACAAGCCATCCTAAAATCATATTTTATAATTTGTTTTTTCAAAATACCTTGTCTGAAGTATATTATTGCTTCGATTCTATAAATCTACATATGAAGTCAACATAATATAAAAGACAAGGCAATTATTTTTCTTAATTTTATAAGTAATTGTTTCTGTAATACATTTTTATTTTAGTAGGTGCTATTAAATAAACTATAGATTTGGTACAAAATCTATATAATTAATGAATTATTTATTTTACAAAAATTAATTGGACATAAATTATGATAAAATTAAAAATTAAATTTAAATTTAAGCATAAATTAAATTTTAGTCTTATTATCTAATATAAATAATGGTTTTAAAGATAAATAAAAGAACGTGTTGAATTAAATTTTTGTATTTGTTTAATAAAACGTATTTATATTATAAATGGAATTATGATTAAGTTAATAAACTAAATCAAAATTGATTAAAATAGATTATTAATATTTAACGAGGAGCATTATTAAATGAATCAGTTATAAAAAATATAAAGACGTATAAAATAAAAAGAAATATCAAAAAATTAATAAAAATAAAATAAATAGTAAACATTACCAAATTTTATTTTATTTTATGATAAGACATTTTTTCATCAGTGTGACATTAAAATAATAATTTTTAATTGAAGAAAATTCTCCAATTTATTTTCTTAAAATTTACAAATGTGTTATATTAATATATATTTATTCATTAAATAATATAATAACAATCTCTGTGATTATACTTTTTCAGGATTGGTATTTGGATTAAATAGTCATCTAATTGATAATGGAAATAATTGGACAGTAGCATTACCCAAATGTATACGGAGACGTGGAGTTTTAATTGGTGAAGAACAATCAATATCGTCTACATACATGCATTCAGATTCTGAGATTAGTTATAGTATGTGTAGGATTTCTGTGGAATCTCGTAGTCATTCATTAGATTCTACTATATCAGTAAAAACGTTTGAAATGACTCGTAAAGTACGACGATTTTCCAAGCATATTAAAAAAAAACATAAAAGAAGTAATAAATTGGGATATAAACATTCATCATCTCAAAAGGGTAGTGTTACTTCACAAGACATAAATGGACAAGTAAGATAAAATGTTATAACTTATTATCATAAGTCAAATCACTTATTAATTTTTTTAGTTAATGCTGACCTTCCCCGAATTTCAAAATGTGTTTACACTACCAGAAAGTGAACCAGAGCAAACAATTCCTAATTTAGAAAGAAGAACAGCATCAGCTGGTATTGATATAACTCTTAAAGAACAAATGAAAACATTGAAAAACGTTTCCATATCATCATTAAATGTATTAAATAACAAACTTTTGCTGATGAGTCTTAAAGGCTTTAGTAGGAGTGAACAATCTGAGCAATTTATGCTAGAAGATTTCACAAAATATGACTGCAAAACCATGTATAAATCTGTAGCTGTTATAGACACAGACACAAATGAAGAATTTGATACAGATTAGAGCTGCAAATAATATCTTATTGTCCAATATAAGTTAGGAGTTATGATAGTTCCTAATATTTTGGTAAACTTATATATCATTCCAATTACATGCTCATTGTTTAATTTTCTACAGCCCAAAGTTTTATGAATATTATTATCCTTATATAATTCAAATTTGAATTCTTTTTAGGTTATATAATTTAAAATTACTAATAGAAGAAAAAAGTTATTCGACTTTTTGTTTTTTACTTAGTGAAGGTAGCCTAACAATTCTCGTAACAACATTATACATAAGACTGTAATTTATTTTATAAAATAAAAAAAATAAGTCAATCACACAATGCAATTAATACAAACATATTTTGTGGTCTATATAATTAATTGCTTTAGCAGAGTTAGATAAATATTTTTATTTTAGTCTGGATATATACACTAACCATGGGTTTATACATAAATATTTATTAAAAAGCTATATCAACAAATTCTAAATAATAAAAATAAAATTTTATTAATTTATATATGTTATACCTAAAATTTAAATTATAGGTATGTTTTATTTATACATGTATATACGTATATATTTTATTAAGTAGTGTTTTTTAATTTTGATTTACATTATAAGCTAGAAATTTTTTATCGCTTATTCAAATAAAATATTTTAGAATGTCTAAATTTGACTTCAAAGAACTAAAAACTAAATACCTTTAACAAATATTAAATAAGTTTCGTTTTTCAATTTTTAATATTTTTATAAAATTACAATTGCTACTATTATGGTCTTCTAAATTTTGTGATTCAATGATTTATTTTTATACTTTTATATATTCTAAACCTAGTATTTAAAAATAAGTTTTATTAAAAAGTATATCATACTCATAATTTACAAAAAAATTTTTCTTTTAAAAAGATCTTTGAATGTTTTCATTATAATTAAAGAACCAATTTTTGTATACAAGATAAATACTACTTCATATGTTTGATAACAGTAACATTTTTTAAAAATCTATCACTAAGTCTATCTAAAAGTTATTTTTTTAATGAGGTATTTTTTGTTATTATCTTATGATGTAGTAACAAAAAAATATTTATGAGTTTTAAAAGGGAAGTGTTCTCACACAAATATAGTTATCACCTATTTTATATAAAAATTGAATTTTTGTAGAGTATTATTTTAAGTTATATTAACTTCATTATAATTTTAAACGAAAAGTGTAATTGAATATATATGTCTAAATTTAAAAAAATATTATTTGTTTTAAACATAAAAATTACTACATTGTAATTTTGTTATATTACCTAAATATCAAGAAAGACACATGATATTACCATTTATATTTAGTGATATTGAAAAATGTGTTTTATACAGAACTTGTATTTTAATGGGTTCAACGTATAATTAAATATTTTTTTCAATTTGTATATTTTATTTTTTAGAAAACTATATAATTAGAATACAATGATGTTCATGTTAATATTGTTTAAAAAACATAAAAAACCTATTTTAAACATTATTCTATTAAAATTACGGTGAAAACTTACGAAAAATTTACATTTTTTAATTTCATGTATCTAAGCAGTATACTTTTAAGCTGTAAAATATGTATATAGTTTTATCAGTCATTTGTATTTCTCAATTAACTGATAGAAATAAATGAAGTATTTAAATTGTTACAATTTACTCAAATTTTTTTTTAAAAAAGGTAACAATCACTAATGCTGTGAATAGCAGTTTGAGTGGATCATTTCCCTATTAATTATTGTTAATTACTATTATAGCTAAATTTTAATTTAATTATATTATATATTAATAAATTCAAAAATAACAATAAACAAAATATTATGAAAACAATGCGTATAAAATGGGTTTTTATGATTTAATTTTATTCAATATTATTATTAAATATATATATTTGAAGCAAAGCCATTGGACAAAATTTTATTTGAAATGCCATTTTTTTCAGCAAATATTACACTGATATAACAAATAATATAATTTTGTTCATATATAGCAAATGTAGTAATTTTAATCATGACAAACACCAAACGCTAGAAAACAAAATATATCATCAAAGTTCACCAGGAACATAAAAGCAACAGGTTATTCATATTTATGCTTATTCTTAACTAATGTTTTACGATTTAATGACACATTTCGTCATAAGCAATACAACAGAACACAGATCAGTCCCCCAACCATCTATGTACCAATTATTTGATATTCCAAAAATATACGCATAAGCAGACTTTTTCAATTATTCTTTGATCAAAAACGAGTTCCATGTTCATATTACAGACCGAGAAAAATCAGGGATTTATTAAGGAGTGATTGGTAAATATTATAGTCAGGAAGCCAAACTTCGAATCGAAAGATTTGACCCAAAAACAGACCTTTTCAGGGCCACCAAACAAGAAAGCTAGGGTTTATCCTACATATTTCCAGAATCAATACTGAAAGTATTAGCAGATCAAAAAGTGACTACATTTTCCAAATCCTCAGGAAACAAGATATCAAAAATGTGGCAATCCAAGAAACCCACACTCAAGACGAAACTTAACTCGATACTAGAGGTAAGATTTACAGATACTCTATAATCGGAGCCACATACCACTCCCATGGGATAGCAACTTACGTCGCAAATAACCTAGACGAAGTCAAGCTGGTAAGCGCATCAACCCTACATGACATTTATACTATTAAAGTCAATGATGGATTAACCACAATTATTAATGTATACAAACATGGCCTTACCATGTTCTAGGAGACATCTCCCATTCAACAATAGTCATTGGTGACGTTAACAGCCATCACGTGAATTGGAACTATTCTAGTAACAGCACCAATGAAGAGATCCTGGTATCATAGGCCGAAATTAAAAACGCCCATTTTGTATTCGATGCTAAATACAAAGGCATATTCAAGTCAGGCAGATGGAATAGAGTATAACCCCGACCTCTGTTTTGTTTCAGTAACATCAACAACCTACC
This sequence comes from Geopemphigus sp. TES_GeoC_2020, assembly GCA_025469175.1. NCBI lineage: Eukaryota > Metazoa > Arthropoda > Insecta > Hemiptera > Aphididae > Geopemphigus > Geopemphigus sp. TES_GeoC_2020. The sequence goes on along the minus strand of JAIPRN010001306.1, from coordinate 20,757 downwards.
CATGGCAGCTAGCTGAACATCAACCTGTCCTAATTGAAATTGGGCTCCAAATTCTATTAATGAACTCCACACCTCATCCTAGATGGAACTTTGGTAAAGCTGCATGGGAAGACTATGTAAATTAACTGGACAAATGCATTCGATTCATCCTACCTAAATGCTCGAACTACAAAAGATTCTTGAGATTCATTATTGCTATTGCTAAAAAACACATGCCAAGAGGCTATAGGAACTAAGAGAAAACCTATACTGAGAATACAGGGATGGAAACGTTGATGAGTGGCAGATGACCTCTTCATTAGCCTTGATAAATTTAGGAAAGAAAAATGGAATAAAACAATGGTATCCCATGATTTCACACATTCTAATAGGGAAGCATGGAGCCTTCTCAAAAAGTTAAAAAGTAAACAAAGTACTAGATGTGAAGAAACGTTAATCTCACCTAACCAAATTGCTCACCACATAGTAAATGTATCAAGAATGCCTTTGAACAAGAGTCACACAATACAGATAAGAAAATGCTTTAGAGACACCAATCATTAGCTCCCAACATTAACAGCAATTGCCCCCCTCCACTTTGTAGAGTGAACGTCTTGATTAAATAGTTCTCTAAAATAAATCTCAACAACGCACTGCCCGTTAATAATTTTATTGATGATGCGACCAAAAAATGATTGAAGTTTAGAAATCCCTCTCAAAAACAGCTAAGGATCTAATTAATACAATGATATAGTGATCAACTGAAAATAAACATGGGCAGCTGTGGTGGAGAATAACAACCTCCTATGCAACATATCACCAGGATATATACCCACAGGATATTATCTACAGCGCAATCTATGATGCTTACTTAAAATAATACGAACCTCGCAAGGTAGATATGGAGATTCCTTGCACAAATGGGTCATGAAAAACTCATCAGAATGTTACTGTGGATCGGAGAAGCAGATCATCTACCACATAGCTTTTGTATGTCTTATCCACGCCTATCAAGGACCCAGAATCAACTGTCTCACAACTCCTACCACATTTATTAAATGGCTAGAGAAACCCTAATACCAAATATATTACTTTGTTACCTTATTAATATTACTCATACTACTAAGTATTCTATTTTGTTTTATATTTATTTATTTTAATTTTATTAATCTGTTATACACTAATCCAATTTGTTGTATGTTATCACATTATAATTAGTCTAATGTAGGTAATCACAAACCATACGATAAATAAAATTTAGCAGTTATTTTCACAGATGTAAATATTCGTAAAATAAGTACACTCTTTACTACGATAAAGTAACAACAACACGTACATATCGTATAAATTATATTATATTACTATTATTTCAAAATAGAAATGGTAGAAACGTCGAGAAACAAAGTATAATATATTCAAAAAATAGGTTGAAAAGCTTATCAGCATACTCACGCTCAATCAATAAATGTTGAAGAGCAATTACATTTTAGAAAATAATGCAGTAATCTCGACAATATTGAAGAGATTTCTATTACAACACTGAAATATTGAGTAATGAACAATTTTCAAATTTAATGATAACTCGGTGTTTTTTTTAACATAAATTAAAATTAGCTTTAAGTTGTAAAAACCAATGTTAGTTCCAAGCCGTTTGTAATTATATTAATTGTAAACAAATTTTATTTATTTTACTTTGATATCTATTTTCTGGATAAGTTTTCATTTATCTTAAATTTTAATATAAATATATATATAATTAATATTAATACATATTTTAAATATGCATTATTATATTTACTTGTACACTTATCATTTGTGAATATGTTTAAATGTATGTCAATCTTTTTCTTAAAGATAACAATGTTAACTTCTCGCGAACTTTGCAGTCATTAGTAATATTTATCTTTACAGATTGTTCTTAGATTGCTATAAAATTAAACATATTAATCGATACTTTGTATATTAGTGATCGACAAAGGTCATATTACATCGTTTTGTTTACCAAAAACAATATAGCAAGAAAGTACATTAAAATATAATTGATTACTACGCCATAAATTAAACACAAAAATTTATACGTAAATAATACCTATTTAAAAAAAATTGCGGGTAATTAAAACCTACAACTGTAGTAAGAAAAATAAAAATTCACTTTCGCAGTTCATCCCGCAATATTCTTTATATTTATATTACATTCAGTAACTAAAATTGAATAATTCAAATGTGATAACCATTCGTATGATAATATTATATATTTATAAAGGTTTATAACCGATTACCAACATTAATTTTAAAAACTGATAACTGTACCAAATATAATACATGCCACGATAAAACTCGTATCATATAGTATAAGAAATTAGTATATCATTTACAAAATTTGAAATTTGCGATTCTTAAAATATTACCGTAAAAGTATAATTTTTTTTTTTTTTAATAATTTGACTATAAATTATTCATAAATGTTATTGATTATACTTGATCGTTTATGGTAAGCTCAAATATATATATATATATTCCCACATTCACCGTCACAGGTTAAATAATAAAGAATAATTTACGATAAAACGTTCTTATCTTATTATATATTATTACACACAAACGTACACACAATCTCCTTGTGCGTAGCATTACGTAATTGTCTACAATATTGTTCAATTAGAATAGTAATAATAATAATAATAATAATGGCAAAATTAGTTTTATTGGAAAATTAATAGGAGTTTTTTTTATCAAAAATGTATCTTATTTCGTGTAGATCTTTTGTTTATTATTTATAATTACGTTCAATTCCAAGATTTATAAAATTATTTCTAATTTGTTAAGTACATAATCAAACCATTTAACGATGGCGTTAGATTTAAATCAAATACCAACCATGCCGGCCAAGACAGCTTTTGTAGCACATCTCATATTAATTACTTTGTAAGTACATTTATTGCATTATTGAGAAAAACATTTTCTTTTACTTGATTTTTTTATTTGTTTTTATTATAGGGGCGTACAAGGACGATGGAGTCCAGATTCTTATATCTTTTATAATATTATGTACATGGGATGTGTGTTATGGGCAATGCATCATATAGAAAATGAAAAACCAGCCCAATTAGTAAGTATTTGTATAGTTTTAATATAATTTCTGTATATATAGAAAATGGGTAGTTAGAATATTAATCTCCAACATATTAGATGTCCAAAAAGTGATAAGCATTTAATAAGAATATTACTATAAGAAATGTCTAAAATTATATACCAGAATTAATTATTTATTAATTTCTTTAATGTTTTCGAACTTGACTTTGTTAAAATGTGGTAATTTATAATGTAAGATTTTAATTTTTAAAGCGTGACAAATATTATGATAAATTAATTGATCCGTTTCATAGACACAAATATATTGTTGGATTATTACAAATATATTGTATTACAAACTCAAATATTAAGGTGATACAGTTTCAAAAATAATGTAACACGATTTTATGGTATAAAAATATGACAAAAGGTGAAAATCTATTTAAACTAAACATTTATATTTTGATTAAAATATTTTTAAGCAAATAATGATAATGTCTTAAAAATAATATGCAAGGCCCAAGGTGTTATAAGTATTAAAAAAAATTATTGTTCAACACTGGAATTTTTTATTTATTAAATAATATAAGAATAATCTAATATACAATATCACTATTGTAACATTTTTCTAATATCAAAAATAATAAATATATAAATAAAAAATAATGAATTTCAAAATGGAAATTTAGTTTAACGAGATGTTTAATAATATATGGAATTTAAAATTATTAAAACCACCTAATTTAAAATAAAATTTAAATGTCCTTTTATACTAAAGACAACTGATAACAAGAATCCATCAACATTTTAAATTGTATATGATCATGTAAATAATGCTTTAACCACAAATTTTAATTGTTCTAAAAACATTAACAAAAATGTAAAAAAGTTAACGTTTCAATAATATACTCCTCAAATTTTTTTAACTTCAATATTTTAAAGGGGATTATTATTCCTGGGTATTATTCACATTACTAAATTGTAATTGACAATTCACTAGTCAATTTTGTATCTAATATAAAATAAATTGTCCAAATTAAAATTTAAACTATTTCATTAGTTACTTATATATATATATAAGTAGTGCTTAAGTATTTTATATTTGTATTATTCTATTAATAATAAGTATATTTATTTTAAAATTAAAAATACATTTAATAAATATAGGGTTTATGAAAAATCTTGTCATTTATACATAAAAAAAATTATAATACTCTTATTATATAGCTATATACAAATATAAAATATTTCCTTCTGTATTACTCGTGTCCATTTTATTAATAATTGGTGTATTATTTTTTTAGGCTATTTCTGTAAACCTAGCAGCTGTTTGCTTAGATATTATTACTATTTATTGTTATTTCCCAGTCTCATTTTGTGAGTAAACATATTTTAAATATATATGGCTAAAATTGAAGACACTAATTTTTTTTAATATACATATGTATATATATATATATAGGGTTCTCCGAGATATTCAGCGTTATTTGTGCTATGGGAAATTTGGTTCTACGTTTTGTTACACTGTCAATACTTAGTCAATTGTGTATAGACACAAGTAATGGTGCTACCGATGGCATACCACCTCCCTTACAAAATTACATAAGTTAGTTTTGTATAATAAACTAGTAATAAATTATTATTATTTTGTTTTATTAAAATAAATATTTTAAAGGTAGAGGAACGTCAAACCCACAAACATATGAAGACATTGATCAGCCTACACCACAACAGCAAACTCAAACTAATGCCCCTTTTTTTACACCATACCGTTAAAAACTACAAAATTATTTTAATATAATTTACTAACATTAGTTTTTCTGACCAATATGTGTTATAAAACTGTTGTACATTACAGGAAAGTCTATTGTGTCATAATCTTAATATATTGTTATTTGAAATTAAATATTATATACGAATATAATCGATAAATTATTATATGTTATATTTTATAATATAAAATTGTATATTTTGAGTATAAACATTTTTTTTTTAATATCCTTTATTATATATAAATTTGATATTGTGTATAATATAAGAAATTTAATTGAGTTAATTTTGTATTTACTAATGACAATTCACATTTACTGGTTCTCTGATTGTTCTATTTGGTTTTAAATAGGATACTTTAAAGCGATGTTTCCCAACCTGGGAGGGGGCATAAACACATTGCTTGGGAAGCACAAGTAATCATCACGAAGTAAAATTTGTATTCGAAATTATTTTGATTTTACAACGTAGGGTAAAGATGAAAAATTACTAATAACCGGATATTGATAAAGATTATAAGTATTTAACCATTTAATGACTAAACACTCATAATCTTTGCCAGGGTACATAATTGTTACATGCCACCATGCTGTCTATAAATTAATCGGTGTGATAAGAGGATGCCAAGGGAAAAGGCTATTAGATTAGTTTTGACTCAATTTAGTTTCATTTGGCTATTGCTCAACGCAGTTATTGCAAGTGTATGTATGACAAAGTAATATTATACTAATATAAATAACGGCTTCCTTGAAAATAATAATGTATATATTGACGATTATATCAAGTTTGGTTTTACGTTTATTGAAAAGGACGGGGTCCAAAAGCCTCGGTTTGTTGTTTGTCACGTTGTGTTGAATATCAATACTCTTCGGCCAAGTTGACTAGAATAACATTTAGCTCATCTAATGCTAAAAGAAAAATTCTTCAAGCAATATGATACTTGACAGTACCAGAGAATTTTAACAGAATAACAAAAAAATTGTCGAAACTTATTATATTGTCTTCATGATCACTCAGCAAAAGAAATCACAATACCTCGGGTGAAATATTAATTAAGCCTAGCATACTTGGAGCTGTTGAAATGGTACTTGGTGAAGAAAGTAAAAAAAAAAATGGCTCAAATATCTCTTCCAGATGATACAGTAAAACGATGCATAGATGAATTAGTTTTGAACATACAAAAAATAGTCGATTCGTCAATTATAAAATCCCGTTTCTTTTGCAATTTAATGTGAACTCTTTAGAAGAGTTCTGGATAAAATACCGAAGCGTTAAAAGTTCTTGTACGATTTTCATCGACTTATTTATGTGAATTTTGATTTTCCAACTTGGCGATTATAAAAACCAAACATAAGAATTGCTTGAACTTCAAATCAAACTTGAGGCGCTCTTGTGGTACGGGAATGTTTGTACCGGAGTCGGGACACGTGCCGTCGGATTCGACGGTGGCGGTGCAATCCGGATGATTCGGTGTACTTGGACGGCCGGTGGTCGGGCTATCAATGGATGTCGAACGAACGGTACGCGGCTTCGGCGGTAACGTGCTGGACCCGAAATACACGAGATTGCCGGACGTGGTCGTGTACGTGGCGAACTGGACCAAGTTGGCGCTGTTGCGAACCGTCCTGTTGGCCGCCGCCGCTCTGTTCAACAGCTTGGTCGGCGTGCCCGTCCGGTCTTGTTCGCTCGTCCGCCACCGGTTGTCCGTGTACCGCCGACGACGGTCCGATACTATGCCGACACGGAAGCGCGGGTCAAACACGTCGTGCAGCTCGCCATCGTCGGTTTGCCTAATCTCATTCTGCTGGTCTGCCAGCCAATTTACCGGGTGCTCAGCAGAATACTGGGCGTGTTCGTTGTCGGCAGTTCCTTCGCGTCCTTCACTCTTTTCGACTTTTTTACGAAGCCGGATTAAGGCGACGTCGGGACGACTGCGAGAAACGCCGCAAACATAATGAAGCCTTCGCGACTTTCGGACAGCCAAATAATAAATATCGAAACCTTTGCCGCGCACGCACGTGTATACAAACATTAGCTTCAGAAATTAAACGCCGCTTTTCACTTGAATGGGATTCAACTGAATCTGTATTATTAGAACAAATTGCGTCGTTCTTGGAACCTACATTTAAAAACTTAGAACACGAAGTATTATCTAATCATGAGGCAATTCGCTCTAAAGTAAAACGGATAATAATCAGCCAAAATAATTATCTTGAATCTAATGAAATAACTACAGCTTCTCAAGAACAACAAAATTAACACCGAAGTAATCTTGAATATATATTTGGAATCGACAATGAAGAAAATTATCTAACAAAATAATTTCAAAACTATTTAGCAGAACCGCAGTTGAGATTTACATTAGATCTCTTAGAGTGGTGAAAAACATGATATTCAAAATATCCGACAATAGGTAAATCTGCTAAAAAGTATATGGCAATTCCTGCTACATCAGTGAGTGCTGAACATTGTTTTTCAACTGCTGGTAACATAGTCACCCGAAAATGTGAATTTACTTGAATTTTTGCATCAGAATAAACAATTGATGATTTAAATTTAAAACTATTTATTAAAGTACAATATATTAAAATTATTTGTTTATTATTATTTATTGTTAGCTCGATTATTATTAAATATTTATTTTTAGGTACTAAATATGTACCTATTGTTGTTTCTGTACTCATTTTTTGTTAAATTATTATTATTATTAGTATTAATATTGTTACTAATGTTATTATTATTGTTAGTACTGAATAAATAGTTATAAATACTAATAAATTATGAAGCTTAATATTGTTTAATAAATATAATTTTTATTCGTGGAACATTAATTACACGAACCTATTATATGTATACATTAAATACATGAACTTTGTGTACACGTGTATTTTAAAAACACGTCTAAAATCGTTACCTCTAATTACCTTCTATACTATAATGACATTTTTTTAAAATTTATGTTTCAGATAGTTTTTAAGGACTCTAGGATTTCAGTCGATTTGGTCAGACCTTCCATTTGTGACTGCTATATATATATATATAGATAGATAGATAGATATTCAAATCAAATTTTCAATAGCGTTTTTTCTTGTTCAAATGTATCTTTATGTATAACGAAAATAAATTCTATCTTTGAAAATTAGGCATCGAAAAACCTTCGACTGGATTAGACTCCCTTCCCCTTTATCATAATATTATATTAATATTAATATAGTAAAACTAATAATGCTTCATTTTTGAAATGTTAAGGTTTTATTTAAAAATATTTGAGTAGTGACAATTCATTTATACTTCCTTTTGTCAATTAATAAAATCCAATATTAATTTAATGTACTGAAACATAGTGAAATTTGAATATAAATTATATATTTTTAATTATTATATTTCGTATACGTTTAATATGTATTTTTTACCATTTCACAAATACGTAGAAGCTATAAATATGCTTGCCAACCATTAAACAACATAGATAGGTTATCAGGATCCATCGCTTGATGTATGAGTCTATTTACTTGGCCATTAACAGTAGCCGCACTTCCAGCTTCTTCCATACCGCATAACTTAACACAAATTTTCTTTAGTGATCTTTCAGCTAATTTGTTTATTTCGGCTGTTAAAATATATAATTATTAAAACTAAATAATATAACGGATAACTTTTAATTTTAATAATTCGACTAACCGTTTTTAATATTAGAATTGTTTAGTTTTGATTGGTTTTGAAGTTGAGTTGCTTTTTCTTCTGTTAATGTCCATTTATAACAAGGGTCGTATAATAATACTTCAATAACTGTGACAATTATATCTTGATTTTGGCGTAAAACAGACATGGTCTTTTCACAACATCTGTTTTATACAAATGTAAGATACATTCAATATAATAAATATACGTGTCTTTTTATCCATACTTTCTAAAAGTTCCTTCTATACCACAGATGCCCATACCATCAACAAAGTCTCTTGACAATCTAAATGGAACAGTTTCTGGTATTCTCAATAAAGTTCCTTGTTCAAATGCAATACCTTCGTTATAAAAATAATACATTTTTTTATTATTGTTATAGATCATATTTTGTATATAATTTCTATAGTAAAAACTATTGAGAATTTATGCATTACCAAAATCAATATGAATGACCTCAGCAGTATAATTATCAATTAATATGTTTTGAACATGACGGTCTCCAAGGCCTAGTATGTATCCAACCATTGAAGTAGTAGAAACACTACATAATAATAAAATGTAACATTACTTAATAGATATTAATAAATGGCATTACGTTTTTTTCTATTACCTATGAATAAAAGCCTGTCGTCTTTCAAACCATATTGAAGGCGATAAAAAATTTTCAAAAAAATAATATCGGAAAACTGGTTTTAATTTTTCACAAATATCCAAATATATTTTTAGTCTTTTAAATTTAGTATAACCATTCTCTTGAGATGACTATGTAAACAATTATTAATTTACTTATAAAATATATATTATTATTTATTATTATAAAAATATACGTACATTTAATTAATAATAAATATACATTATAATTAGAGTTTGTACATACTTTAATAATACGTCTAGCCTCTAAAGGTGTCATATCATCTGGCCTATATTTTTGATGGGCACCTGGATTCAAATCTTTACCCACTAAGTAATCACCAAATGATATAGTGTTTACACACCATTCGGCGATTCCACATTGTTGTGACAAAGGAATCACCTAAAAATATTAATTCTTTTTAGAAATAATGTTACGACGAAAGTAATATCATACCACACATTATAAGTTCTTATTGTTAATTTCCTTTTAGCTGTTGATTTATTCGACTGTAATAATCTATTTAATAATACGAATACTTGTTGCATTACTGCATCTTGATGCATATCTTCATTATTCTGAAATTATATTTTAATATATTTTTTTTAATAGTATAAATATATATAAAATGTATACTCTACCTTCAATAAAAGTGATCTTGTTATACCATCAGAACAAACACAGTCAAGTTTTTTAGGTTGATGAATTCCACCAGCATTTACGAATGAACTTTCGAAGCTTTTAATACCTGTATGTATAAAATAGTTATTTTGGATAAATGTTAATGTACTATAATATGTAATCCCGATAATATAATAATAATATAAATATGATAAAAATAGTGGTTAGTAAATAATAGTGTAATACTCAAATATTATATTATATTATATTAGATTTCTTTTAATAAGTTATTTTCCATAACTAAATTAATGATAAATGAATATGATTTACTGCATTCAAATATGAGTTAATTTTTAAATATAAACCTTCATTTATTTGTAAATAGTTATTATCAAAATACCTTAAAAAGATGATTTTCCATAAACACTTTTTATAAATGGGATAATTTGTACAATTTATTAATGTTTCATTTTTAAAATAATTTTCAATATTATTCATCAAAAAAATTGTATTTTTTTCATTCAAAATTTATAGAAATAATTGTTTAAATTTCATTCAATCAGTATGTAGTTTAATTTAAAAATTAAGTATAAAAATTACAAAATTGTATTAATATTTTTAAATTTAGTTAAATTTGTTGTTTCCCAAAAATTAAAATTTGCTTTAGCATTCTTTAAATGAAATAATTTGTTAATGTTTATAATTTAATTTATAAAATAACAACATCTTGATTTGTTCAATGATAAGGAATGAAGTGAGATGAGTGGCAACAAATCATAATTCTTAAATTATTTTGTTATTATTTTTTATAATAATTAAGACAAAATTACATTTATAAAACATCAATTTCTAAAAATCTATAGAAGTACTTGATTATTTATTGTATTTTATTTTTCATTATTATTCTTTTTATCTTTTTATTTAAATTAACATTTTCTTACTAATAATATTTGTATAGTGACCATTTTTATTCAATGGCAACGTTTTTGCTGGATACATATAGTTAGTATTCTTTATTTTCATTAGAGGTTGTGTACTGGGAATTTTGACTTCTAAAATTACAAAAATTACATAAAAATTACTTTATTGACGAGTATACAACTTTTATAAATAGTTAATTTATACTTTGGCCTTGTGTAGAAGAAAATTTTGTATAAGCTAAATCTATTAACGCTCCATATAATTTTTCAGTATTAATTACAGTAGAACTAATATTTGTGTCTTTTTTCCAATTTGACATTAACTGTTTAGCAGCTAAAATCCTTCTCTATAAATTTAAAAAAAACGTTGAAGGTAATTATTTAAATAATATTTTTTACAAATAAAATCATTGGGTATAAATTACTTTTTCCACATTATTTGTTAACTGTTTATGTTTAATATAAGTTTGATCTATATTTGAATTTGCAACAGCATAAACAATAGGAAGAGTTTGATATGGATGCTCTATTGCACAACGGTCTATTTGACACAATAAATTAATATTTTAAATCTACATAAATGAATAATTATTAAAATTCTTTGTATACTTATGAGATAATCCAAAGATTTATGAAATGTATGTTTATGTTCAACATTTAAATGAGCAACCAACTGAGGAAGAATCGTAATAAATTTATAAGACGGATTTTTTTTAAACCCTTCATTTACGATTTCATTTATTTCTTCGTTTTCTTTATTTTCTAACCATAAAGATATTACTCGATAGATAGGTAATTCACTTTTATCATCCAACATCATCAATTGAATATAGTTTCTAAATTTGACCAAAATACATTATTATGAAATCTAAATAATTAGTAATTACTAAAAACCATAAATAATAATTCAATTTCATATAACGATTTAATAAAATTATCAGTTTAAGATTAATTCAAAAGATACTCTATGAAAGAAATTAAAATATATTCGATTTTTAATTTAATCAATTAATTTTATTAGAAAATTTAATTACATATAAATTTGAAATATTCTTTTACACGAAACATTGAGTACATTTACAAAAATAAAATATTGATTTATTGAAATTCAAAATTTCAAAAGACATGATTTACTAATTTCAATAAGTCACATAGATTGCTGATTTCTTTATGGACCAAAAATTATTCTATCGCCCAATATTTAAAATGATTTATATAAAAAATTAGAATAGGTTTTATGAGAGTTATATTTATTTGTTGTTATGCTATTTATTAGTTTTTATTTTTCGTTTTATTATGATTATTTGAGTTGTACATAATTAAATTATTATGGATTTTATGCAGTTTTTGTAATTTAAATTATACCTGTAATTTAATATAGTAAAATGTAAAAAAATTGAAATAAATAATACATTTTTAAAATAATTTTGAAAAAAATTCAGATAAACAAAATTTAATGTAATTTTTTATTTGTGGTTTTAATAACCGGAAAAAAAGACATTTTTCTAAAATACTTATATTTGTTATTAATTTTTAATAAATTAATAAAAAAAATATTACAAATACAAACATTTTGTACATATTGTGGAATTAAAACATCCTTTACTTTGCTTCAAACCAAAAACATGATATTTATAAAAAAAAAATGAACAAAATATACAATAAAAGTTAAATTTTTTTAAGAATAACCAACATTGAATATTGAAAATAAAATATTTTTTAAATAATTATGTAAGAAGTAATTTTTAAAATTTTCCATTATTATATTTATTAAATAAATTGTAAATGAATTAACTCATAGACTATCAAAAATAAGTCACAAATAATAGTAAAAACTAAGTAAAATTGTACATGAAGATAATTTTATATAATATTTATATTGCTAATATAGATTTAGCTATTATATAATCTAATAAAAAATATTATATTATATTAGTAAAATATGCTAATATATATTGTTTAATTATACTTACTGAAGAGCAATTTTCAAGTATCTAATTTTTTCTTCATTCATATTACTTATATCACTTTCATCAAGATTACATTGGTTCACTAACATTGAACTAGCTAATATTTTGTCTTTATTATTTGCTGATTTTGCAAAATTCATTAAAGCTTCTCCTTTCTTTTTATCATCTTGAACTTCATGGATACGTTTTTGAAGATCTTCTGTTTTTATATATTTAGATATTTGTTTATATAATGTATCCGTAAATTGGGATAAATGTTTATGAGCATTTAGCAATACTTTTTTACAGTCTAATCCATACTCTTCTTTGTCAGTTGATTCTAATTGTAAAATTTTAATAGACTAAAAATATAAATTAAAGATTACTCGTTACATTTGTAAAAACCAGGGAGATTAATATATCACACACACACACACACACACACATATAATAAATTTATCATAATATAACTTCAGTTAATAACTTTAATTTTTATTTAACAAATATTAAAATACTTAATTAATATTAATATTTTTACTTTTTGAAAATATTTTGTTATTATGTCACTTGATGTTTCTGATTTTGTTTCTTCCATCCAAGAACCATAAAGCTGTAATGCTAATGAATGTAGTAATGGATATTCATAATTATTAAGTTCTCCAATTACAAATTTTAATAAAACTCTGAAAAAATTAATTACGAATTATTTTTTTTTTAAATATTAAAAGAAAATAATTAGTACCTAGCCATATGATAGTCATTTCTCTGCCATAAAAGTTTAGCTTCTTCTACTTTTGCCCATAAAATAGTATGTTCTTGATAATTTTGTAAAGAAACAACTGTTGCTAAAATTCGTCCAGCTTCTTGTAACCAATTGTTTTTTCGAGCTGCTTCTGCTATATTTAATCTTAATATACCAGATCGTTTATCACCAATAAATTCTAATAATTTAGAACGCTGAGTCATTATTTTATTGATATTTACAAAATCATTTGTTCTCAACGATTTCTTTTTTAACCAATTTTCAAATAATACATTTTTATCAGAAATAGAAATAAAATCGTCCAAGTCCTTGGATGTAATAAGAAATATGTTATTGTTAGTATTTCAACTAATGTACGTATGTTACAAATACTTACTTCAATTAATTTAAGTTTAGCTAATGGATTATAAATAGTTGCTGTTGATTCTAAACTAGCATAAGACAGGGACTCTATAACTACTAATCTAGCTTCATTCATCATAGAGAATGCATTGTCTATGCTGTTTTGATTTATATAACGCAAAGCATGATAATGTAATGCTTCAAAAGATTGATCACCATTATCTGGTATATCCCACTTATTTAATTTCCAACAATGGTCATACTTTAAACTGTCATTATTAAAAGTAATGATAGGAGCGACATTTTGTAGCCCAGAATTAGAAAATGCTTCTAAATAATCTAAAAATTAAAGAAATATAAAATAAAAAACATTAAGAACAGTGTTTTTGATGTTAAAAATCAAATTTTGTACAAACAATAAGTTATATCTTAGTTTCGTCGTGGAAGCCGACCGTTAGACACATATGTTATCATTTTATGTCCCGTCGTACCAATTAGTGCGCTTAATTGGCAACGAGCTCATTTGTATTAATGTCATAAAAAATTATGTTCTTTGATCAATGACAATGACTATTTAACTTTTACGTTACTTTTTTTTCTTCCTATTTGTACTTATTGTATGAATGTATACCATTTCTGTTGTAGTTAAGTTAATATGTTATGATCTAATTCAGTCCAGTTTCATAATACTTCGCTAATCGGTAGATCATCGCCTGACAGTATGTTTATTAATTGGCTCACATTATCGCAAGAATGTCTATACATACAAGCAAAAATATCTCTAAGAGTGTGTCACAAGTCAATAATCTTAATAAACAAAATCCGAATTTAATTCCAAACTCAAATATCAATATTTTTGATAGCATTCCTTATGCTTCATTGTCGAACTCTACTTCAAGAGATAATTGGATAACTCAAAAGAAAAGGAATCATTCAAACTCTTTATATTCGAATCCCGAACCACTTTCATCGCCTCAAGAACACCCTCGTAAAAATAAAAAATTATTTAAGAAATCGTTTTGAAGTACTCAATCCGACAAAATGACTTACTGAATCTCCCGTTGTAGACGTTTCGCGTTCCGTTTATGAATCAGACATTAATATAACTAATAAACCCCCTCCTATTTTCATTAAAAGCGCGGATGATTTTGCCGAATTATGTTCAAAACTAATTGGCTTGATTGGTGTTGATAATTTTTATTGCGAGTCAACGACCGATCGATTAAAAATTCAAATATAAAATTCTGAATCATATAGAAAGTTAGTACATTTTTTAAGAAATTAAAATGCTGAATTCTACACAAACCAATTAAAAGAGAACAAACCAACATGTGTGGAAATTCGCAACTTACATCTATCCACAACTGATTTAATAAAAGTCGAATTAGAAACGCACTTATTTGAGGTTAAACAAGTAACGCAAGTCTTCCAATAAAAACCCACTTCCTCTTTTTTCATTGATTTAGAACTCATGTCTCACTTTAACGAAATTTTTCAACTCACTTCCTTACTTCATACACAAATTAAGGTTGAAAAACCTTATAAACCAAAAACTATCTCCCAATGTGCAAACTGTCAAAATTATGGTCACACAAAAGTGTACTGCGGATATTCGTCTGGCTGCGTATGCTACAGTTATGATCATCACTCAACTGTTTGCACTAAATCTTGTAAAGAACCTCCACGTTAGTCACTCTATCACGAAAATCATCCTGCAACCTACAAAGGCTGTTCAGTTTACAAAGAGCTCAAACGTTGTAAGAAATCCAACATAAATACCAATACTTTTTTTTTTGAGAATAAAATTACTAAGTCTAAATTTAATAATGTACTAGATAGTCACCCATCTACTTTACCTCCCACTAAACTTCCCCACTCCAATTTTAAACTTATGCAGCAGTTACCTCCAGCCAATTCACTCAGAATTATTCTCCTCCTCCAACTTCAGATACATTACCTTCTCCAACACCTGATTTAACTTTTCTTATATTTAGTTTTCTTAATGATTTCAAATCTTTAATTAATCCTTTAATTTCACCTCTTACAAACGTAATTTCCAGTCTTTTAGACAAAAAATGAATAACTTCGTTACAAATAATTTACTCATAATTTTACAATTCAATGCCAATGGCCTTAAAAATCACATAAACGAACTCTAAAACGTTTTATACAACAGACGAATATAAGGCGATATAACCGAAACCAATTTCATCAAACACTCTTATATTCATATCCCTGGATACAAAATAATAAAAATTAACCACCCTGATAACACAGCACATGTCGGAGTAGCAATAATAATCAAAATTTCTCTATTTTATTAACCACTTTGTAACTACTGTCATGACTATACAATCTTGCTCCGTTCTAATTAAACTGAATAACATCACAATCACTATCGGTGTTTTTTACTCTTCAGCTTCTCACAATATTACCAAAGTAATTCTTATTGATTATTTTGGTAAAATTAGAAATAATTTCATTATGGATAGCGACTTTAATGCCAAATATCAGAGTTGGGGTTGTCGAGTTAACAATCCTCGTGGAATTGTATTATACAACCTTTCTAATGAAAAACATATCAAAATTCTCTCGCCTCCAGAACCTACTTATTGGCCAATCTCACCTAAAAAAAACCCTGACATTTTAGACATTTTTACCACCAAAATTCCTAACAACTTACACTGTTTTACCAATAATATTCTTGACTTAAACTCAGACCATTCCTCACTTCTACTTACTATTACTGCCACTCCATCAGTGTGTACCGAGACTCCCAGATTATTCTCCTTTTTAACCGATCGAAAACAATTTCATGATATATTAAATGAATAAATTACCTAAAATTAAGCCGAAATTTAACCACGATATCAACAAAGCAGTTAATCTAACTTCACTTATTCAATCAGCAGCGTGAAATTTTACGAAGCCAAGACAATCTAAAAACGCCAACAAAATTAATAACTTCAATGGAAATCATCTCTCAATTCTAGAAGAAATTCGAAGTTTAATAGTTGAAAAACGTAGGGCAAGAGCAAAATACCACCTCCCTCGTCTTCCATCTTATAAATCAGCTTACAACAAACTCGCAAATTCGTAAATAAAAATTCTTGCATACTTTAAATCTAAAGCTTTCGAACATAAATTACAAAAATTTTCTACTGTAGATGGTAGTCTTTGAAGAGAAACTAAACAACTATTAAAATATAAATCTAGTTCTACATTCCCCTCAGGAATGTAGATAATACCTTAACTATTAGCGATGTTAACATGCATAACACTTGCAAAATAGTATTAAATAGGTCATAAACAATTGCAAATAGTACTAAATTACTATTTAGGCAAATTCCTGCTTGCCGTCACACCGTCCAACGGTAAGTGTGCGACTTCAGTTGATTCCTCGATGTGCTAACAAATAATTACTGTAAGACATAATATAATTACATTTCAATAATCTACTCGACTCGTTAATTTTATCCAACCTCAAACGACTCGTGTGCTCTTGAACGAACCCACTACCAAAAATCTTAACCGACTACCGGAATTACAACCGACGGCGGTTTTTCAAATGCCCAACCGTCTCAACGGATGGTGCACAATAGCGACTTAGAAAAAACAACAGTGTTTTAATTTCATTTATCAAATATTCTTCAACCTTATACTGATATTTACGACCACCAACATATAAGCACTAATAAAACATACTTAGATTCTCCGTTACCTAATAAACTTTTTGTGAAATATTGTACATCAAATGAGGCCAAAAATGTAATACTAAAATACTCAAACAAAAAAATCGCCTAATTTTGACTTAATTACCGCTGAAGTGACTAAATGTTTACCTAAAAAAGCAATAATTCTTTTAACATTTATTTAATGCGATAATTTTTTTTTTGTTTTTCAATCCGAAGATTTGTTTTTAACAAATGTTTTACAGTAAATGGCTTCTCCATTTTTCTCTATCATTTGCCATAATCTTAAACACTCTGTAGGAAGTGACTCATGCATCCTGTATTATTTGGCTAATGTACCTCGTCCTAGGTCTTCCTCTTGATCTTGTACCCTCTATCATTCCTTCAATTATTAAACTATGAAATTCATCTCCATGCCTCAATGTGTGTCCTATCATCTGCCATCTCCTTCTCTTTATAATGTCTATCAATGTTCGTTTTTCATCTATTGTCCTCAGGATGTCTTCATTTGATCTTCTATCAATCCAGCTTATTCTCTACATCTTTCTCCAACACCACATCTCCAAAACTTCTAACATATCTTTTTCTTTCTTATTAATTGTCCATGTCTCACTTTCGTATAATGCCACACTCCAGACCTATGTTTTTACGAGCCTTTTCTTCGTTATAATGTTCATATTTTTTGATGTTAGTATTTTTCTCTTTTGAAGGAATGTATTCTCTGCTTGACCTATCCTGCTTCTGAATTCCTTAGTTGATTTCCCGTCATCTGTTATAATGCTGCCTAAGTATTTGAAATAATCTACTCGGATAATTTCTTTGTTTTCTAATGTTATATTTATAGATGGTATGTCTTTCTTCTAAGGCTTTGATCTTGGCTGCGTTTATTTTCAGATTATATTCTTTGAACTTAGAATTCATTACATTTAACACGGCTTGTAAGTCTTCCTCAGATGTTGCAAGAACGACTATATCATCAGCGAATCGAAATTTTGTTATTAGTACTCCTCCTATTTTCACTCCAATTCCTTTTAGTTCTAACAGAAGCTTTATGACGTTTATTGCTTTTTCAATAAATATATTAAACAATGCAGGTGAAAATGGACACTCTTGTCTCACACTTTTTTGGATTCTAGCAGTCACTGTTGTATTAATATTAATAATGGTTTCTTGTTCTTCATAAATCTTATAGAGAATACGTCTGTCTTTAAAATCTATTTCTGTTTTTTCCAAAATTTTAAAGAGACTTTTCCAATTTATGCTGTCGAATGCTTTTTCTAGGTTTACAAAAGCCATATAAGTTTTTTGTCTCTTAATTTGCTTTTCAAGTATTACTCTCAGACCTAAAATAGCCTCCCTGGTTCCTTTGTTCTTCTGGAAACCATATTGATCATTTGCTAATCTAGCTTCTATCTTCTTACTTATTCTTTTGCTTACAATAATTGCCAGTAATTTAACCGCACGCGATATCAAGTTAAGGTCCTAAAATTTTCGCATTAGTTTTAGTAGGATAACTAATCTACTACATCCAAAATCTCTCGGAATTTTCCCAGTCTCGTATATTTGACATAACAGTTCGTACAGAGCGTTCTTTATTTCATCCCCTGTCTGCTGAAGAAGTTCTGTGTTTAATTCGTCTGGGCCTGATGCTTTGTTTTTCTTCATCGTTTGAAGTGCATCTTCAAATTCCGATTTTAGAATCCCCGTGTTTGCATTTGAATCAAAGTCACCGTCGGTTGAGTTTTCAACGAATAAGTCAGTGTTTTCTTCTTCACCATATAGTTCTTCTACGTATTCTTTCCATCTATTCGCTATCGCTATTTCATCTATAAGTAAACTCCCCCCTTTATCCTTTACGTGTGTGTATTGCAACTTTTTTCCACTGTAAATATCGTTTGATGAGTTTATATGCCTTGTCCTGTTGATTGTATTTCATCCTATTGTCTATTTCTTCACATTTCTTTTCGATCCACATCTCTTTGGCTTTTTTTGCTTCACAGCTTATTTTATTTCTTAACGTCTTATATTGTCTTTTACTTTGTTTTTAAGCAATCTTCTTCTTTCTATATCTTGAACTATTTCCATTATTATTCATTCGCGTTTCGGTTTTTGTTTCTCCCTAGTTAATATTTTTTCTGCAGACTGGACAATAGATTCTTTTACGCGACACCATCCATGCTCTATATTATTACAATCATCTATCCTCGGTTTACTTTTGGTTTCAAGTTTTTCTTTGCATTTCTTTTCGAACAATTTTCTTATTTCTGGTTGCTTTAGTTGACACAAATTCCATTTATGCCCTTTATTTTTTGGTTTTTCTAACTTCTTGAGTTTCAATACGGACTTGATCATTACCAGGTTGTGGTCACTGTCAATATCAGCTCCTAGATAGGATTTACTCGATTTAATCTGGTTTTTGTACCTATTCTTTACTATATAGTCTAATTGGTATCTGTTAATATCATTTGGCATTTTATACGTATAACGTCTTCTTTTATGTTTCATGAATAAAGTATTGGTTATAACTAAATCATGTTGTCTGCAGAATTCGACCAGGCGGTCACCTCTTTCATTCCTTGTTCCGAGTCCGTATTTACCAACTTCTCTGCCGTCTGTATTTTCACCCACAATCGCACTCCAACCCCCCATGATAATTACATTTTCCATACTATTTGTGAGATTAATGGGTTCTTCTATCTTTTCATAGATCTCTTCTACTTCTTCATCGTTCGTTTGTGTTGTGGGCATATATGCTTGTATGATTGCAATGTCGTTAGGAACAGATTTTAATTTGATCAGTATCAATCTATCATCGTAAGTAATGTGACTTCTCACACATTATGCCCATTTTTTATTCAGAATAATGCCAACTCCATTTCTTCCATTATCACCCCCGGAGTATATGGGCTCTGTAGTTTCCCAATATATAGTCACCTTGAGCATTGCATTCCATCTCATTTCACTTATCCCCAAAATATTAATTTTGAGACGTTTCATCTCAATCTTAAGGTTTTCTAGTTTCTCTGTTTGCAACTGGGTTCTGATATTCCATGTTCCTATCATATTACAAGGATTTCGCTTGGTGACGACCTGAGGTACCTTGTTTGGCCTCCTGCCGAGAATAATCTCTCCGATAAGGTCGTTTCTATACATTATATCATTTATTGTGCTGGCCATTTGTTAATTGACTAAGGAGATTAATGTGGTGGTTTCCTCTTGCCTTCCACATCACAGTGTAGTAGCCATGTTCATGGTCTCCATGCACGCCTACTACTTTTACCTGGCTATAGCTGTACCTGCTTACGAAGCATCCACCTATAGTCAGTACTGAAGG